>SNQJ01S0114900.1:4407-28233 GCA_010110895.2 Picea sitchensis
TGTTTGAAATAAATACACAACCTTAAGGTTCCATATTTATTTTTCACAAAAATAACTAGGTCTTCCCAAGGTGACATACTTGGGCATATACACCCCTTATTGAACATCTCTTCAAGCTACATATGCAAGTATTTCAATTCTGGTGTGCCCATCCTGTAAGGTGTCTTGGACATTAGGGTGAATCCTGGCACCAAATCAATAGAGAAATAAATGTCTCTCTTTGGTGGAAATACTGGGATTTCCACAAAAACATCTTCAAAATCCCTCAAGACCAAATGATCTTCAATACTTGCAACTTTAGCTTTAGCTACCTCTTCCATATGGTTTTCAAAAATTTTAAATCCCTTCATGAAACTCTTTTTCAATGGAATGGATGAAATTTATATAATAGCTACAAATCTAAGAATTCCTTTAATCTTTCCTTGTTTCCCTCCCTCACCAAGACAATTTATTGTCTTGTTGTAATAGTCTAGGAAAACATGGTGTTTTTCCAACCAATCCATGCCAATTAGACAATCATATGAACCCAATGGTATGATGTTCACATATACCTTTGTGCTAATTCCATTCATGTTTATTGGGAAATCATTAACCAACTCAATGATATTTCTCTTAGCCCATGTGGCTAACTAAACTAACCAATATTTCTTATGCTTACTCCTTTGTAAGTGAAATCTTTCAAAAATGTTAGATTTTATGTAACTATGGTTATCTCTAGATTCTATTAAAAATTTTATGTGATAGTTATCAATCTTACCTTCCACTTAAATCATTGAGGATTTATACTTTACTTGCTTGTTGTCCAAGGCTACATAAATCCTTGGCATGCTTCCTCTCATGTCTTCAATTGTTTCAACCTCCTGAATGTTGTGGGCAGACCTCATTATTTCTCCTTTGTGATGGAAGTCCCTATACAAGTGATTTCCCTCACAACTCCAACATTGTAAAAATTTCTTCCTTGGCCTTTTCCCAAATGAATCTTTTCTCTTGTGCTCATTTTGGGTTGATTTTCCTTGCTAATTTGCTTGTGAGTTTTTCTTCAAAAAGGGTGGCTTAAAACCTTTTTTCCTTTGATCCCTCTTTCCTGTCGTCTTATCATTTCCAATATTTTGGAACATTGGTTTCCCTTTGGTCTGTTCATGACTGTAGGACCCTTGGGAATCCTCCATGATTGTATTTATCATATAGGAACCAAACGTCCTTCTTGTACCTCCAAATTCTCTAACAAAANCTTGGCATGCTTCCTCTCATGTCTTCAATTGTTTCAACCTCCTGAATGTTGTGGGCAGACCTCATTATTTCTCCTTTGTGATGGAAGTCCCTATACAAGTGATTTCCCTCACAACTCCAACATTGTAAAAATTTCTTCCTTGGGCTTTTCCCAAATGAATCTTTTGTCTTGTGCTCATTTTGGGTTGATTTTCCTTGCTAATTTGCTTGTGAGTTTTTCTTCAAAAAGGGTGGCTTAAAACCTTTTTTCCTTTGATCCCTCTTTCCTTTCGTCTTATCATTTCCAATATTTTGGAACATTGGTTTCCCTTTGGTCTGTTCATGACTGTAGGACCCTTGGGAATCCTCCATGATTGTATTTATCATATAGGAACCAAACGTCCTTCTTGTACCTCCAAATTCTCTAACAAAATGTGCATGCAAACGATTTTATGTTAGATAAAAATATATACACACAGTTCTAGAAACGAATGCATAAATTTTATGTTCTTTAATGCCATTATTCATCTTCTTCTGAATTGAATGTAAAATTTACTACTAATATCAATTTTTTGGGTTGGTATATGGATTCTCCTCCTAAAAACCTTTCCATTGACTATTCATTTTCCCAGTTCTCAGGTCTGAGCAGAAAGTTATGCTCTTTAGAAGTTTTGACTATTTCCCATTTTCAACCCTATATTGCTATAGGCTTCTATGGTCCATGATCTTTCCATAGACTACTATTATGCCCCAAAATGACTTTGAAGCAATAAGTTATGCCCTATGGAAGTAAAATAGTATCCAAATTATACCTTGAACTATTTAGGTTGTAACTTTCTCATACGAGCTTTGTTTTGTGCTCAAAATAACACGTTGGAAAGATCTCCTCCAGCTCTTTTATTTGAGCTAGAAATATAGGGTGCATCTTGCTACACCCTGTTCTTGTGACTTTTGAATGCCTAAAAACATCGCTTAGGGCCTCAAAATCGCCTCGTAAGTTTAGGACCAACAAAAGCATTATAAATTTCCTGACAATTTGACTAATTAATGCTAACAAAATTATTGATTCGACATTCTAGGTCCACATGGAACCTTGAAGTGATGCCACATCAACCCCTTGGCTACCTTGGCCCTGCCCCATCATCCTTAATCATCTTCCTCCTTATCTTCCCTCTTCTTTTCCTTTCTCTCTTTTACATTTACATTGACCCTTATAATTAATAAAATAATAATAATTTTATTTATGGGCCCACCTATATCAACTTCCTTCCTGGCACACATATAACCTCGGATGGGACAAGGGTCCTACTGTTTATATCAAACCTCCACCTGAAACCCTTCCATTGGTTGCGGGTATGGGCAGGTCCCATCCCATACCCTTTTCCTCAGCGCATGAACTTCCATTCTCCAATCAAACGACGGATATGATTAGGGAAGATTAATGACAGATGATCCATTTCACATCACCAACATGCTCAAGGGTTAACACCCCCTCCACTATGCAACATGTGAACTTGCATTCCCCGAACATACAACAGATATGATAAGGGAAGATAAAAAAAAATGATCATTTTCACATCGCCAACATGCTCGAGGGTTAACACCCCCTCTATAATGCGACACCACAAAACCACCTTGATACGTGGCACGTTTTCACTGGTTTTGCATCGATGAATACCTTTGGAAAAAATGCTTTGTGAACGATGTGATACCGCTTATGGTATTGGCTCACCACTCCATTGGTCGCCCAGCCACTATGACATTCTACCATGCGACCTATTTCCACCRTGCCACCAACCTRCCATCATGGCATTCCATGCCACTACCACGTCACTCATCATGTGGCCTCCACAAAAAATTACCCAAATCTCCAAAATTTCCCATTTTTTTCAAAATGCATAATTTCAAAATTTCCGCCATGGCCACCATGAAACTATGAAATTAAGCTTTCTATGGCCAAATTTTTCGACCTTGTGCACGTCAATTTGACCTCTACACCTGAAATTTGACACTTCCGCATCATATTCTTATTGAATTTCACTTCCAAAATTGGGGATTTTACTCAATTTCACCCAATTTCTCCATGGAGATCCTGCAAATCCCAAATTGGACCAATCATGAGCTAAAAAATGCTCATTTAGAGGTTAAAATTGGGGATTTTTAATCCCTAAACTCAAATCTCACCAAAATTTCCAACAAATTCCCAATATTTCTCTTAGAAACTTTTAACAATCATAGTGCAAACATTCTTTGCACTTTTAATATGCAATTCCAATTTCTGCACGCTGGTTCTAGCCCATGCAGGCTCAGTGTTGAACATGTGGCTCTGATACTAGTCTGTAACGTCCCCCAACTTAACCGAGGAACATTACTTGCAGAAAATACACATAAATTCGAATTTTTTTTGCTAATTAACTTTTTGTAGCTTAGCTGCTACAAATTATACACAGATTTAACCATCTTTAGATACCCATAATTAAATGCATCTACAAAATTCTAAATGAACATGAAGGAAGGTAATAAAATTATCTACAACAACATATAAAACCATTCTCATACATAGGGTTAAAGCACAACCATAAAAAGAAACTGAAAGAATAGATAAGCACTTATCTTTTTAAAACGTTTCTGCAACTAGCTACTTGGGAAGGATGTTCCACCCACACATAGACTTGTTGTTACAGATATCAATAGCAAGTCACCCCTGAATTAAGGCTAGGAATCCACAAAATAAGGGTGTCTCTCACAATCCACTCACAACTCAATATCCCAAAACCCATTGGTATTCTTCTACAATTATCATGAATTTCCTCCATCTCTCTTCCTCTTGACCTACCCAACCTAAGGAATGTACCCCTTCATTGTTCTCAATCCATCGAGCATCCCATTCATTTATCAAGGTCTCTCTGGCATAGGTAACCAAGAATCTCTCTACTAGGAAATTAAGGGAACTCATTGCAAGGAAAACTACTATCAAATAACAACAAACACTTGTTATTACAGTGCAACTCCCACCGAGGTTCACTCTTCAAGTATGCAACCTAGCACTTCAGTCTTCAACAATAAAATGCTCCAAAAATGCTTCAGCATGCTCCAAAATCCACTTAGCCTTATTTCTCTATCTCACATGCTCTTCTTTCATTCTCTCTACTTGTTGTTCATGCAAAAACTAAATGAGAAAAACTTTCTCTTCTCCCCATACGAATTTCCTTTGTTTTCCCAAGATAGTTGACTACTCACTCTGGCTAATGTTGATTGTACTTCAGATCCATGCTCCCCAATAACTATGGGTTGTGACTCTCACACCCACCCTCTTACATGAGTTTAATGATTGGGCTCTCATAGACTCAAACAAAAATATAAGTTATCCCCAATGACAATAAAATTTAGGAAAGTCGGTTGAATTAATACCCATAAATCATTTCCCCCTTGGACCCCTCTTCACCCCCTCTTAGACACTCCCTTCTCTTGTGGAAAATGAAACCCCCATCTTTGTCCATATCCCACAATAGTTGGCATCACATTTTATATATTAAAATTCAGAAAATGCATTTCTCATATTACATCGCTTGGCCATAGCCACATTCATATCTACATTAAGCATTAATTAAACTGGGGTTTTTAGCAAGGATGTTACACAAGGTCTTCGTCCTAAACCTTGATGGTATGATTCTACAAAATGTGAATAAATGAGTTGATGTTGAGCACAATAAAAAATGTTTTATTACCGATCATTGAGGTATATCGTTAACAGACGTGAGGAAATCCACTAATGATGAAAAATTATCCCAAGTTACCTTGTACATTATAACGAGTGTGAATAGAGGATTTGACATCGAACACTCATAGAATCAATCGATCAAAAGTAAATGAGGTAAACCCACTATCAATTGCGAGGAAACTTTCCACTAAATATTGCAATCTCCAATGTACTAGTTGGTTTCGATATCCCTCTCCTAGATAATGTGTTGAATACGATAGGAAGAGATGTGTCAAAGGAGGGCCTTAATGAATCCCCAAGAAATTGAAACAAAACATGCATCGAGAGATGATGTGAAGAGATATAATCACTTAGTACAACTGACACAGGGATGACCAACTTGGATGGTCAACAAGAGAGAAAATGGATGACTCAAGTTTAACTTCTCTTGAACATATATCATGACATACCGATGACCTGGTAGCATTGACTCAAGAGCACCATTGATATAGTGCAACAATGCATGAGGCATTGGAGCACTCTCCATAATGACTGGAAGAGTTACCATTTGGAGGAGTATGTGACCCATATTGATGGTATAAAACTCTTAGGAAAGCTATCTCCTAACTGTAAGACAATGATTCAAATAGGTTCCATGTTCAAGAGCGACATGACTAACCGCTTCCATTTTTGTAAATACAAATCAATGTTAAAAAATAACCCTCACTCTTTTTTTTAGTGTCTCCTTCATGGTTTTACAAGTAAAAAAGAGAGATAAAAGTGTTCTTGATGGTGTATTTTTCGGATAGTTTTACAAGTCCGAAAAAAGGTAAAATTATACTCGTTAGGTGTCCTTTTCATTGTTTAATGAGCACAAAAAATAATTAAAAATAAGCTTGGCAGGTGTCGTTTTCATAGTTTAATGAGCATGAAAAAGAGTTAAAAGTTGGCTCGTCTAGGGAGAAAGAGTGGAATAACAACATGCATATATGTTCCAAGTGCGAGGAACCAACCTAGTCAAAATGAATGTATCATGGTACTATAAAGTTAGGTACATTCACAGCAGTGGTTCTCCCCATGGGTACAGGGTCACTAAACATAAGTAAGTTAATGAAAAAGGAAAGAGGTCAAGTGTGACTGCAATGGTGGTAAGCGAGATCAAATCACATAGTATCACAATAGTAGGTAGAAAGACATAAGAAGTAAATGCATATGAAACGATAAAGTAACATAAAATTGATGGGAACCCCCTCGTGATATGACCAAAATAGAGATGAACAAAGAGGAATGAGGCTCAACTTTGAGTCATGGTGGGTCTAAAGGAGGGACCCTAGGCCTACAATAAATTGTGGCATGGACACCAAATGGAATCCAGAGTGCTAACTAGGGCACCCATGAAGGTAGGCAGTATCAAACAAGTTACAACTTGCAAAAACAAAGTGGCTAATGTCACAACCTGATGGGGTCGAACCTAAGGCTTTGTGATGGAAGAATGGACAGTTAATAATAAAAAATGATCATGCAGTAAAAAATAAATCCCTATATTCCAGTTATAACATGTACCTAATGGTTCAGTGGATGTCGCCATAGAAAATGACAAACAAAATTTCACTGAGTCTTCTAAAACACAACCATAAATACTAGACTCGAGGTTAAAATGCGTAGTGAAATCTTAAAAAAAACAAATGTTTTTGGATGTTTTGGACATGATATATGCAAAAAAAAAATCACTAACACCACACACCTATATACAAGGCACTACTCATCCTAACACTTTACCAAAGTAGATCCAATTGCTAGGCTCAAGCCAAGGATCCCAATCATCATCGGTGAACTCATGGGCCATTGTCGACATCATGTGGCACACCATGTCGGGGCCATCACATAGTATCAAATGTCCTCATATGAAGATACTCATTACGAGTAGTTTCACGAGCTATAAAAACTCCTTGATTATGCCCATCAAGACATAAATGAGGCATGAAACATTCTTTTTCGGTGTGATTGGGAGTAGAATATTTAATGGTAAGTTCTGAAAAAGATATCCACAGTATAAAATAGTCAAGACTGGGAATTTCATTGGATGCCCCTGATTCTAGATCGAAACTCATTGTGTTAACCCTCATTGGTTCTGAATTAGGAAGAAGAGATGATTGATGCGTCAAATATTCATTTGTCTTATCAAACAAAGACATGACTTCCGGGATGGCCTCTTTTGATGGAAACTCAATATCTAGGAAGTCATGTGAATGTGGAGAGTCAAAATCCTTTTTAGGTGGAATAGGATAATCATATTCCATATTAGGATGGATTTTTTTACTAGTGTTAGTTGGCACCGAAGTGATCATCGATGAGGCAATCTAAACTACTATGAGATGCTAGCTTCGTAAGATTCTACTTCCTCTAGGACGAGGTGCCACCCAAGGATCAAAAGATTTGAGGGATCCACTAGTAAGAGAATAGATCATGTTAATAGGAGAAAAAATGGAAGAAGGATTTGGTGGGGGAAGGGTAAATGTACCCATCAAGGAGGAGTATTTGAACATCCCTACACCAATGCTCATATATGCACTCTTGGAGTCACCGACAAATGGTACAATGGAACCCACACTGGTCCTAATATTTAGTGTGAAAAATGCAAGCTTGTAAATGGTGACGATATTTCCTTGGTGAGGGAAGAAAAGGACCCAAATCAATGACAATATGACAATCATTATCTCACAAAACCAAGTGCACCCAAGTATTAAGTTGTACTCAAGAGGGGCATTGACCACCTCCACTTCTATGAATATGGTCTTACCGCCTAACTCCATGGGAAATGCGGTGATGATACCATGAGCATTGAACATGTGTCCATCAAAGAAATTTAACATGGTTTTATATGGACCGAGGTTTGGAGAGTCGATATCTTTCCAACATGAAATGGAAATGATGCAAGTAGAGGCACCTTCATTGATAATCATGTGATAGATCATTTTCCCACTTACTGTTACTTGTATTTGGAAAGCAATTTGGTGGGAGAGCCTATGACAACCTTGGTCCAGATCAAACACAATCAAATTGTACTCTACAGGGTGAACCCTGCCTATAGCTGATAACAATTCCTTATTTTGTGTGGGGAATATTTGGAGGACTTCGAGGGAAGACATGGCACATGGTGCCTAGGCCAAGTCTTCCACAATGTTGTAGTTGTGGGAGACTCGTGCCTTAAGATCATGTGTCATTCACCAATGAGCACCCTTTGGTGGGTGAATCATTATCTCAAATGATGGCTTCTCTATCTAAAGAGGGACACCCAGATGGGAAGAGGGCACTAAATCCCAATTTGCAAGACCAGCCTCAAGAGTTTTGTAGTTGCAAGCACGAGTTTGCAAGGAGACTATTTGGTCACTCTTGGAAACTTAACCGTTTGAGGATGACCCCTCAAACTAAGGGGTACCTACCATGCACCCTTGCAGAGGGATAGGGTTTGAAGCAACTTTTTTTTGTGGTTGGGGAGGAAATGGATGGATCAAAACAATAGGCTACTAGGGATCCCTCTATTCGGAAAATTATTGTTGGCACCAGGCCAAAGTGGAAAGGAGGATGATCGTGGGAAAGAAAGCATGCAAAAACGAAAGTAACAACTGGAAGGTAACAAAACACACGTGCATGGAAGAAAGCGTGCACAAGGAAAACGACAGCTGGATGAAGAATAACACGTGTGCATGGGAGGAAGACCTAACGTCGATAGGGTTAGGGTTTTGGTAATACATTGTAAAATTGTTGAAGAACCCGATATATATAAATAGAGATACACAGGTATCATAAAGATGTTGATTTTCTTTTGTATTAGTTCAGTTTTTGTAATGCTCTAGCATAGCTATGTACGAGTTGATGCGTTATGTAATATGGTTATGGACCAATGTTGTAAGATGGTGAGCTAAGAACAGAGGAGAGGAGGAATATCTGAGGATTAGATCGTAGGCCGAGGAGCCTGGTGCGATCTAGTTTGCCTCATATAGATCTTACCCATCAAAGGGAATTGTAAGTGCACAACATTGGAGATGGAAAACTACCATAATAAAAGAGCCAAGAGCCAAATATTTGTGGATGTAGCCCAGGAGGGGGTGAACCATGGTAATATCTGTGTAATGTGATGAATGCATGTATATCTTTATTTGCTTTCAACAGTTAATTGTTATGATTAATGAATGAGTTAATGCATTGTTATGGAATACAATTGTGTTGTTCGGGGAACTAAACCATGAAGGATAGATGCAACCCCATGAGTACTAGTAGATTGTAGTCATAATTCGTACTAGATGGCTCGTACTAACAATCCCCTATCCCATACTCAATCCTATGTTGTAAACACCTGAGTCTTACAACCACCCAATTAAATCTATCTCGGGTGAGACTGCGCAGTGAACTCCGTACACTGTGTTTCCTTCTGGTTTACTAGGAGGGATGATAGTTTTAGAGGCTTTGTTGGAAAACTGAAAGACATGAACCCTGGGTCAATAACTCATACAGTAAAAGGAAGCAGTTAAAATCCAACAAATGGTTTTTTTGCCGTGTTAAAAGGAACAAGAGAGGACTGAGTAGACGAGATAGATTGAACGAGAAAAGAACGAGCGAAACAAGAAGACCAATGAGCCATTAGAAGGGAATCTTGAGACCTTGGAACCCCATGAAAGAAGAAATCGAAGGTTGGTTGAGAACCAAATAGCTAGAGTTTTCTCATAAAGACAATAGAAATCATAGGCTCACACCTCGCAGATATCTGGATAAATACATATTTATAGATTTACATGAAGTCTTTTCTGTTATTTTCCGCATCTACTACAGGAGTGGATACTAAGGTTGAAGGATAACCATGTGACAAACCAGATTCGACAGCTAGATTGGACCCAAGTGCAGATTGAGCAGTTACAATAGGTGAACAACAAATTCACCCGAGCAGTAGACTTTTGGCTTGACAGTATTGTGGCAGGTTTCATAACCAAATTTGTAGTTGACACAATGAAGTCATACAGTGCAACAGAGAAATAATTTCTACATGGAACTCGAGGAAGGTACATTCAATCCCTGTATACTTATATTAAGATACTGCTATATAACAAAGGCATAATGAAAATGGAATCAGACAACTAAAATTCCCTGCTTGCATGGGAGAAGGGGGGAAACACTGATAGAGAAAGGATAAATGGAAGGAGGTGAGGAGAAATGAAAGAAGGAGAAGGAACCCTAGGACCTAGTCATGATGGATGGTGACAAACTCAAGTGGATCTTTGCGTCATCAGGAACGACGCGTAGCGGAGTACCCTACCAATATAAGGTGAATACCAAGAAGAGAGTAGTATCCATGAGGGAAGGCTTGGCGAGTGATGAGGAAAAGGTAGAGGATATCCAGGCTATGGAGGAGATTAAGGAAATCCTATGTGCAACGTATGAGAGGAAGATGAGAGGCCCAAGAACAGGAGGATAAGGTATCCATCCTATCCATATTAATGTCAGTGTGGAACCCACAAACCCATGTGCAACTAATACACCAAAGAGAACACCACCATTTAGACAACCGAAGTTCGGAGGAAGTCTGACAGCAAGAAGTACATCTACACTAGGAGCAACAACTGGAGGAGCCAACTCCGACAACACTAGTCAAGTATCTACACTACGCGAAGGAGGAAGTAGTTCAGTATTCAGAATGGTAGGACACGATCCCACTATCAGATTACAAGAATTTCAAGGAGAAGCAACAAAAGACCCGAAGAAGAATTTGTTCATTTGTGCAAAGATCTGGGAGGCAAAACAGATCACTGATGAAGATACAAAACTTGCACAGCTAGTGATTACGCTAAGAGACCGTGCACTAGACTGGTACATGAGTCTAGACACAAACAATGTGCCTGGGACGACGAGGACACTGGCAGACATTAAGAAGCTAATGATTAATGAGTTCCAGAAGCCGATCTCAAAGGATCAGTAAATGAACGAGATGATCGAGATAAGACATAAACTAGGAGAGTTAGTATGGGAGATCGACCAAAGATTCAAGCAACTAAAGGGAAAACTAAAATACCTTATGACCGAGATGCAGCATCGACACCTGTTTGTCAACTCACTACTCCCACACTTAAAATATCCCTTATGACAACAAAAATTTCAGACGCAGGCAGAGGCTCTATAGGCAGCCTTGCAACTGGAAGAGAACCAATAGCAATAAATGGACCCGGATATTGAGGAATTGAAGGAGGATTTGAAGAATCTAACATTTCAACTGAACCAGAATAAGAATTAGGACAAACGAGAATTCATTTGGTGCACCGCATGCATGATGGAAGGACACCACAAGAACGAATGCCCAACATTCGTGTAGTATATGGAAATAGGTATGCCAAATCTGCTACTGCAGGGAGGATTATGGTGAAAAATATGCAAGAAACTGGGTCACGACCCTTATCACTGCACGATGATGCAGAAATACCAGACAGATCTAAAGAATTCATATTGCACCTTTTGTAAGTCAGTAGGCCACGACGATAAAGATTTCATAACTATGGAGCCGATATAGGAAAGAACATCATATGCATATAGGGTACATGCTGAAATGATGATTGGGCAAGCCGTGCCATAGTTCAATCAAGCCCCAGCTCCATACAATAGTGTGCAACAACCATACAACAACGTGCAACCATAATACAACTCGGCACAACCCCAATACAATATTGCACAATATAATTAGGCACCACAGTATAACGTGAAAAGAGGTGACCAAGCAAGCTACCGAGGAGGAGGACGAGCCAGAGGAGGTTTCATATGCGGTAGAGGACCTGTCACATGTCACAATTGTTAGCAACCAGGACATTATGCACGAGAATGTCCACTTCCACCAACAACTTGTATGTATTGTCGCACATCGGACCACGATACAGAGGAATGTCCGACACTACTAGAAAAGATTCAAGAAAAGAGGAACCAGAACAATCAAAATGTCCAGTGGATTTCAGTCAAAGCTAGGGATGACAGACAAAAGATCAATATAGTCACTCATGGAGGAATGAAAACAGGAAATGACGTAGTTCAACAGGAACCAACACACAATCAATGGGTAAAGAAGAACACCGAACCAAGAAAGTAGTTCGATGCACCAAAAGAAAAGGAGACTTTTAAGGAAGGCAGACAATAATTTCAGAAGGAGGACACACGTCGACTTCAACTGCGCAACCATTCAAGGAAGCCCCAGAATATGAGATGCCACCATCATTGGATCATACCAAGGGAATGTAGCCAGAGGGACAAGTAAGTACAATCAAAGGATTTTTACAATCATGCGTGAGAGTATTAAGTGATCCTTCATCTGTGAAAATATTGCAAAACATACTAGAGAAATGTAGCAATGAGACGGAAGAAAAAATAGAACCAAAAACTGTCAATCACCTACACACCAGAAGAAGAACAAGTAGGAAATTTAGACTAAATGATAACATTGGAGATTTCAACATGGGAGACATTATACTAGACCTAGGATCTGAAGTGAATGTGCTACCCAAGAAGACTTGTCAATGCATGGGAGATCCAACACTGGGATACTCAAATGTCCAATTAAAACTAGCAAACCAACATAGAGTCCTACCAATAGGTAGACTGAAAGGAGTGACAGTAGATCTTGATGGAGTGCGCACTAAAGTATAATTTGAATCCATTGAAATAGTGGACGACACAACACCTTACCCTACACTGCTTGGTCTGGATTGGTCATTTGACAACCAGACCATAATCAATTTGAAAACTAGGAAAATGACATTTTAATCCGGAGAATACAGGGTCATAGCACCACTAGATCCATTGGAAGGGGAGAGGTTCATAGAACCCACTTTCCTGGACTTAGAGGAGATCGAACAGTTGTACAGAACAACTACACGCGATGAGGATTACATAAACCCAACTACAGATGGAGTACTCAGTTGGCGGAGCATTACTTCATGCGCAACAGACTCAGACACCGGGTTGGAAAATTGGCAACAGAGACTACACGAAGTATCCACGTGAAGATGTGCAAGAATAGACCGTGTAGTAAGATGGGTAGGCACAAAAATCATAGAACCACCAAGTTTCCACAGACTAAATGATTTGGAAACATTCTTGACACAATACGAAGACGAAGTATTATAAAATCAACGACTGTTAACACATGACTTAACACTCAAGGCCACACTCGAAAGATGGTGGGGCGCGCATAAAGAAACCATTATAGACTGGTATCAATGTAAACGACTACTACGCATATGGTTTGATGCAGAAAAAGAATACAACAAACAACAGAAATACCAAGGAAAAGAGACACCAATGGAACACTTGGCGAAGTGAAAAACGTTGTGGAAAATGACACCACCAGAGGAATGGCCTCATAACTTCATACATACTTTAGAGGGCATACCAACGAACTGGTACACAGACCAGGAATTGTGCAAAGGAACTACAATGTGGAGGAAATTGCAACAAAACTTCACAATCACTTTCTCATTCAAGCATGAGAACCCCAACATAGACACATCTCTCAAACGAATCAGAGTAGTAATATTCATTGAAGAACCGGAAATAGAATTTATCATAGAAGAGAAACATTGGAATAAACAGACAGTCAAGGAGCTATTGTCATGTTATCGTGTACAGGAGGAAGCACCAAATAAAGATGACCCACGCAACATTTAGATCGAAGAAGTAGAAGGCGAAAGAGATGTGGAAGGACCACCCATAGAATCATAAGTCATTGACATGCCAATCAAGGTAAAGAAAGTTAACATCGGGATAGATGAACATCCCAAAATGGATAGCATTGGAGACTATTGGGATGAGAAAACAGTAGAAAGCATAACATAATTGTTGTGCGAATATAGCGACCTTTTTCCCACAACATTTACAGATATGAAAGATATAACAAGAGAACTGGGAGATATGAAGATASAACTTAGAACTGAAAAGCGAGACCTATAAGACAACAACCCTATAGACTGAAACCCATATATAAACATAAATTTAAAGATGAGATCGATTGGATGCTSAAAGCCGACATCATCGAACTAGTTGAGGAATCAGAATGGATAAGCCCGATGGTAGTACAAGACAAGAAACAAGAAAGAGGGATTAAGATATGCATCAACTTGAGGAATTTGAATGATGCATGGCTACACGACCCATTCCCTACACCATTCACGGATGAAGTGTTAGAGAATGTGGGGGGACATGAATCTTACTCATTCACTGATGGATTCTCAGGCTACCATCATATTAAGATAGCACAGGAGGATAGACACAAGACCACGTTTGCGACGGAATGGGGGTCTTATCAGTACACAGACATGCCATTTGGACTGAAGAATGCACCCACAATATTCTCCAGAGTAGTCATCACAACATTTAAGGAATTCATCCATCAGTTCCTCAAAGTATACCTGGATGACTATATAGTTTACAGTCTGTTGAAAAACCATGTGGAAGTGCTACGACTAATGCTAGAAATATGTAGACAATGCCAGATAACACTGAACATCAAGAAATGCATATTTGGAACAATGTTTGGGATACTATTGGGACATATAGTATGCAAACAAGGCTTGTTAGTTGATCCAGCCAAGATCGTCGTCATTGTTAACTTACCAACACCAAAAACAGTCTGACAGCTAAGAGAAACCTTAGGGCACACAGGCTACTACAAGAATTTCATCAAAGGATATGCACAGATCACAACCCCAATGGAAAAACTGTTAAGGAAGGATAAAAAATATCAATGGAATGACGAGTGTCAACACAGTCTGGATACCCTGAAGGAAAGGATGGTTTCTGCACCGATATTATTATTTCCAGAATGGGAAAAGACATTCCATGTGCATGTAGATGCATCAAAGATAGCTCTGGGAGCTATATTAATGCATCCAGGAGCAGGAGACTTGGATCATCCGATAGCGTTCGCAAGAAGAAAGCTATCAGACTCGGAACATAATTATAACACAATGGAAAGAGAAGGCCTAGCTATGATCTATGCACTACAGAAGTTCAGACACTGCCTATTGGGAAAACACTTTAAGATGTTTGAAAATCACTCAGCCCTTAAATACCTAGTCAACAAGCCAGTGTTGGGGGGGAGAATTTGTCGATGGTTACTGCTATTTCAAGAATTTTATTTTGAAGTAATAGTTAAACCATGGAAACTGAATGCAGGACCTGACCACCTGTCCAGGGTAAAAAATGGAGAAGAACCTACGAATCTAGAAGACACCTTTCTGGATGCACAGTTATTCTCGGTACAAATTGTTGATTACTACTTCACATAGATCATCCAGTACTTAAGCACAAGTAATATGTCGCGTGAATATACCACTGCACAGAAGAAGAACCTGGTAGTTCGCGCAACTGACTATCAACTGATCGCAGTACACCTATACAAAATGGGCGCAAACAACATCTTGCAAAGGTACGTATTAGAGAACGAACGACCAAGAATTTTAGCAGAAGTCCACGAGGGAATCGTGAGAGGGAATTATGCAGGAAAAGATATCATGCATAAGGTACTACGCGCAGGACTATGGTGGCCAACGATTCACATGGACTCAAAATAATACTGTCAGGGATGCGATGTACCCAACAGAAGGGACGAGATGCCACTACGGACACAAGTAACATTACAGGCATTTGAAAAATGGGCAATCAACTTTATGGGACCAATTAACCCACCATCCAAAATAACAGGGGCAAGATACATTATCACCATGACGGTATACATAACAAGATGGGAGGAAGTTGCACTAGTAAAATATTGTAGCGCAGAGACAACTGCACACTTCTTGTTCGAACAAGTCATCACTAGATTTGGGTGGCCAAGAGTTTTGCTAAGCGACCAAGGCACACACTTCATAAACAACACCATCCACACACTGATTGAAGAGTTTGAAGTTCATCACCAGAAGAGCACACCATATCACCCACAGGAAAATGGCACAGTAGAAGCCTTCAATAAAATTCTGGAGAACACACTAACAAAGATCTATAATGTTAACAAAGATGACTAGGACCTCAAAGTACCAGCAGTATTATGGGTGTATAGGACCACATGCAAAAATTTGACAAGGCACACACCATTCAAGCTAGTCTATGGCCAAGAAGCAATAGTGCTATTAGAAGTTTTAGTACCCAGCTTACACGTAGCAGCTATCACATAGATGACAGAGCAAGGTGCAATACAGGAAACACTGAATCAATTATTGTCAATGGAGGAAGACCGAATCCTGGCAGGATTCCATAAACAAGTGCAGAAAGCAAGAGACAAATCTTGGAATGATTGACACATCAAGAAGAAAATGTTTAAGGAAGGAGATCTAGTGTTTCTCTACGACAGTAAGTCATTTCAACACCCGGGGAAGCTCAAAATGCATTGGTTAGGACCTTACGAGGTAAAATCTATCACAGACGGAGGAGCTATACAGTTAAGAGATTTAGCAGGCACAAACCTCAGAGGAATGAACAACGGGAGCCAAATAAAGTTGTACAAGGACAGTCGGCCACCCACCGCGTAGTAAAAAAAAAAAAAAAGAGAAATTTTTAAAATAAAAAAGAGAACAAAAAGGAAACAAGACTAAAAAGCGTGCAACACATCAGAGAGAGAAAGGCCACATAACATTTGAAACACAAATTCGGAAAAAGCACGTACAATGGTTACATGTAGTGGGAAAATAAGTGGGAAACATAAATTCGGCAAAGGCAGTATGACAATACAACACTAAGAGGAATTAAATCATGGCAAGGACCAATGGGACATCACATTAAACACGCCAAAAAGAGATGGCAAAGAAAACGTAATGGCAAGTATGAACCCGCCGCAGATTCATTGAACCTATAGTTATGATGCATTAAACACATAATGGAGGAAGAGTCCTCGACAAGATTTGTGACCAACCCATACAACACACGAGAATGGGAGCGACTGGTCTATTTGTGAAAGGAAAACAAAGCGAGAAGAATTGCAACCAGAATGACCAGAGCGAGACCACATAACTCCCATAAATTATTCGAACCTAGAAAAACTTCGATAGTAACCACTATGACACCACCAAAGCCCGCAGAAGCAAGTCAGATAACCAGACCAACCAGGGTACAAACGAGGTCGCGAGGGCCACTGGAAGAGAACGAACAAAAACAACCAAAGATCGTCGACATCAACGAAATCCCATCCCCTAAGAGGATACTGATGAACTCTACACCGATACTGGAAGAAATTCAGCATCCACAAGAAGAGGCCATTAAAGTGGATACGCCAACAGCGACGCAGGTGCCTCGGAACAAGGAAGTGGAAACCCAATAGGAAGTGTAGCCAAAAAGCACCGAAGCAACCCTGGAGGTTAATAGAATGACACAAAATATGGAAGCACCAGCGCAACCAGCAGAGTCGCAAATGACCCATCTCAAGAAAACCAATAGAGGAGATTGTTGTCAATGCCTCGGCTTGGCCAGAATGGATGATGGGGGAAAAACCGAAAGTTGTTGGAACTTCGAACCAGCCACCGCAGCAGGAAGACAAAATTCAGACACTGAGCTCACCCCGTAAGAAACCTGCAGCAAAAATTATTCTACCACACATACCAGCTGGAGTACAGGTAGAACCAGAGCTACTGGGTCATGTCAGGAAGCTCAAGTATTTTGACCATGACGTATCAGATGAAACCAAGTTCTTGAAACTTGCATAGAGGGTCTTCATGCAGACCATAACCGTAAACTAACTTGGAGAAACGATTAGCCAGCCACACCAATGGGTCGTTGGGCTGGGCCGCTGGGCTGGACAGAACATGAATCTTAAGTTTGTTGAAGTTACCACATTTTTGCAGAGGCCAGTATGCGACAACATGCATCAAGAAGTTGTTAGAAGTCACACATGGAGGGGACATATGGCTGGACAAACCCGTCCCCATAACTGTTGAGCTTATCGCACAAATCACAGGGTTACCAACCCGAAGTATGGATCCCACATTGATTATGGACGACAAATCCAAAGAGAAAGCATTGGTAGAAGAAATGAAGAAGAAATATGGCACTGCCAGAGGGACGAGGGGCATCATAATCAAACGAATCAATAATGCAGCTACACAACTGGGTGCAAAGATATTATCTTGCAAATTGCTCCGAAAATTCTGCAAAGAGGAAGTACCAGCAGGAGTCATTGCAATTGCAGCTCAGTGCGCAGAAGGCACCTTTGTGATCTGGGTGCCATATCTATTGAAATTGTTTCAAGAGAACTGCAAGGATGTGCAGGACCTAGGCACAAAGTTTCATTACTCGTGGATGATTACCCTAATAGCCTTCATGGGATGGTGAGAACCAGGGTATGTGATCTTTTGTACCAGACCACAACCATCGGGAGCGAGATACCTCTTACTGATATCCAGGCCACACGCCAAGCATAAGAGGGATATCAGGGTCATATTCGAAGCATACCTATGGGACATACAAGAAGCTATCATCCGATCATGGAGAATAACACTAGAGGTTATCGCACGATATGCGGACATCTCCAATTTCCAGGCCACAAGATAGACAATGTAAATACAACCAAGGCAGGACCCAGATAAATAGTGGATACAAATGTGCTACTACATCACAGAGGGTGATATTGACATGGTCATCAACGAATGGCCTGATGAATGGAGGATCCAAACTATTACCCGGGAAGTACCGGAAACAACAACAGAAGGAGAGGTAGAACAAGCGGAAACACAACCTCTGAAAATCCAAGTGCCTAAGAAACCACGAACTGGATAAGTCAAGCTGACTCAGGTAGACAAAGGGTATAAGAATATAGGGACCCAAAAGGGGATGAATGAAACTACACATCCGACCAATGGACAACCGAAACAAGCTAAGGGAGCGAGGGAGACCACCCCAAACCCCATCACACAGGAACTAGGGGGAAATAAGAGACCAGTTGCGCAGGAAGGAGGCGCACACAAGAAATCAAAGGTGCAACAAGCATCGCCTGACTATACGATCACGTAGGACGACGGGGAAATGATCGCCATAATGGTCTAGGATTTCTTAGCAGAAGATTTCGATCATGCAGCGCATCACAAGGATAAACTGAAAAAAGAGCTGGCATAAATGGGACATTTCCTCAAGAAATTTGGGGAAGCATGGACAACAAGAAGCAACAGAGGCACAGAGACACCGAAAATATAGGCCAAAGAAAGAGTGGAGGTAGAAGATCAAGACCTAGTCCACTCCATGCCACACACAAACACAAGATTTACATCAAACCTAGCATGTTGTGCATGGATGAAATTGTGGGGCAGACACCCCTGAAGGATTTGGACCACATCCAATTGGTCTTGACACGAATGCCATCAAGGGAACTACACAAATTGCAGGTTAGTGTGGACCACGAGGTATAATCTCGTGCACATAAAAACTTAGTCGAGCTACAACACGCAACAAAGAAGCATGAGGCACTGGAAAAAGTCTTTGAGCAGGCCAAGCTTGAAACTCAGGAGGAAAAAGAACGCAGGAATGAGCTAGAATGAAGAGTGGAAGGAGTTTTTGAGAAAATCCCAAGCACCACGCAAGGGAATGAACTCCCGGTAGAAGGAAAGATTGACCAGATTACGCAGGCAATTGATCAATATCAGAAGGTGATTGAGAATCTCCGCAAACAGCTCACACCAACCACTCCATCGGCAGTGAAGGAGAGAAGGAATAAGGAAGAAACAACGTAGCTGTAGGAGATGGAACATCAGGTTATCACAGTAGCTAAATTGCTCGATAAAGCAACGCAACTTTGGACAAGGTTGGAGGAGGATCCACGGGTCCAACACTGGGACAAGGAAGAGGAAAGGATCAATGAAACAATCCAAGAACTCAAACAGAGGCAGAAGACCATGCCAATCCTAGAATGAGTCAAAGTGACACAGAAGATAAAGAAGATGCAGGAAGAACTTATCACTGCGCAAACACAGAAACAAGAGAATTAGGCTTAGATAGAGCCACTACAAGAACGGGTAGCAGAAATACTCGCACAGGCAGAAGGAGATAAAACAACGATAGCATAGACCCAGAACAAATGTGCAGGATTGTTGAGCGATGAAGTGGCAGTTCAGGTAGTAGAAACCATCAAGGAAAAGACCGCGTAGGCACTGACAAAAGCAACAAAGCTCATGTAAAATCTCCAGACGATCACCAAGGAGATCAAAAAAGCTCAGAAGGACTAGGTGACTCGGGACAAGTCACATGCCAGTGTTGGGGCCCTGGTGGCACCAAGCCGAAGTGGAAAGGAGGATGATCATGGGAAAGAAAGCGTGCAAAAATGGAAGTAACGGTTGGAAGGTAACACAACACGTGCGCATGCAAGAAAGCGTGCACAAGGAAAACGACAACTGGACGAAGAAAAACACGCATGCATGGGAGGAAGACTTAATGTTGGTAGGGCTAGGGCTTTGGTAATACATTGTAAAATGGTTGAAGATCTCGATATATATAAATAGAGATACACAGGTATGATAAAAAGGTTGATTCTCTTTTGTATTAGATCAGTTTTTGTAATGCTCTAGCATAGCTATGTACGAGTTGATGCGTTATGTAATATGGTTATGGACCAATGTTGTAAGTTGGTGAGCTAAGAATAGAGGAGAGGAGGAGGAAGATCTGAGGATTAGATCGCAGGTTGAGGAGCCTGGTGCGATCTAGTTTGCCTCATACAGATCTTACCCATCAGAGGGAATTGTAAGCGTGTGGCGTTGGAGATGCAGAACTACCATAATAAAAGAGACAAGAGCCAAATCATTGTGGGCGTAGCCCAAGAGGGGGTGAACCAGGGCAATATCTGTGTAATGTGATGAATACATGTATATCTTTATTTGCTTTCAACAATTAATTGTTATGATTAATGAATGAGTTAATGCATTGCTATGGAATATGATTTTGTTTTTTGGGGAACTAAACCATGAAGGATAGATGCAACCCCATGAGTACTAGTAGATTGCATTCATAATTCATAGTAGATGGCTTGTATTAACAATCCCCTATCCCATAATCAATCCTAGACTATAAACAACCACCCAATTAAAGCTATCTCGGGTGAGACTGCACAATGCACTCTGTACATTGTGTTGCCTTATGGTTTACCAAGAGGGTTGATAGTTTTAGAGGCTTTGTCAGAAACCCAAAAGACATGAGCCCTAGGTCAATAAATTAGACAGTAAAAGGAAGCAGTTAAAAGCCAACAATTACCAATAAATTTCATCCATGTTTGGAGATTGATGAGTTGGATGGTATTCCCCACAAATATTGTAGGGGAACCTATTCTTTTTATTCTCCTTAGTTCCTCCACCGGGATTGTCTTGGGTTTGAGAATTCCATCGCTCTTTATATTATTATTCTTTTTGTTTTTCTTCTTGCCTCCAAGTTGCTGAGGATTCTTCAGTTGTGTGAACTGCACTGAATTCACCTTGGAGGTTTGAGTGGGAAATTGAACAATTTGAGTGGTGGGTGTAATGAAATGTTCATTTGACCCAACTGTACATCTAGTTGACCCATGAAGGCATTGGAAACACAACCTACCAAACAATCAACATGGGGTCCTAAGTTTTGTTTTTATGGATCTATTGACGACCTTAGAGCATGTGGGACAATATCATATAAGGTGTCAGACTAATAGTAGGTCAAGTCTAAATGTTGGGCATGTAAAATGGCCTACTCCTTAGTAACCACCACTTCCATAGCTACATCCTTGGAAATGGGTGGTAAGAGAGATTTAGTAAAACAATCCATAAGGAGTTGGTTAGGAATTTGTGCTTTCATAAACCTATGCCATTGTCTCCATTAATGAATATGATCAAAGATATGGGTGGAAGTATCTTGACGCAAATACATCAAAATCTTAGTTTGTATCTCATACCTTATGGGTACTAATTGGAAATACATTAAAAACACCATGGCCAAGTCATTGAAGCTATTGAAGGAAGCACCCTTAAGTTGAATATACCATTTAGCAACACCTCTACTAAGGGATCTCCAAAAAACATGTAATCGAATATTGTCATCCATCAAAGATTTGGATGAGCACCAAATATGGTAAGTCATGATGTGCGTAGAAGGGTCTTCTCTCATTTTTGTGTCAAATTTGGGAATATTCTATGGTAGTTTGATAGAAATTTTCGGCCATAACTAGTTGTGGAGAATGGGTTCATTTGTTAATTACGACAAGTCTGGAAATTCTAACTTCACCGGAAGAAAGGAAATTGTGTGTTGGCAAATGGATTCTGGTTGTAGGATGAATAATTGTGTGGACTAGATGGACCTTGAGGTCCCCCCATATTCGAGTTTCTAGAAGGATAAAAGTTTCCAAAATGGTTTTTTCCCCCAAGTTAATTTCCACCAGGAGAAAAATCACTCCCACGAACATTGTTTCTCCTAGGACTGTATATGCCCCAAAAATGGTTACTTCTAGGAACATGCATAGAACCCAAAGGATTACTACCCCCTCAACCATAACTATTCCCAGGGACATAATTCCCAAGACCAAATGTATATATAAAAGGATAACCACCCCACGAACAATAACTTCCCCCAAGGTAGATGCCCCCAGGAACAGAGGTAGAATTGGAAAGATTACTAGCTTCTAGACCATAACCACCCTCGGGGGGAATGCCCTTATGAATAGAGGTATTCAAAAAAGGATTAGAACTCCCAGGAATAGGTGTGCTACCCCAAGGGATGTTGAATCCACGAAAAACATTTCTATCCCTAGCTTGGCTAGGAGCAACCCCACACCCGTCAGACATATTCCAACCAAAAGGGAAAGCAACATTTGGTATTATCAGGCTACCTACAAGGATGCCAGAAGCAAGAGGATATGCTTTAGGTATTGGAAACAAGACTTGGCCCCCCACTGGACGCAAATCCAGATGTTGGCATCACAACAAATGGGGTGGGTTTGCTAATGGTAGGTATGCTCATGAAGGGATAACCGTTTTTGTTGACATTCCCAAAATGGAAACACTTGATGAACTAGGAAAATATGATGTAGTCCTATGGAGATGATAAATGGAAGGGAGGACAACATGTAGGTGCCTCTCGGGACACTTATTGATGAACTTGAAGGCTCGACCATATTTGATGTAACACTTGGGCTTGACATCATGTGAGGATCAGTAAACAAAGAAAAGGGCCCATTGAAGTGTCCCATTACCTGGATGAGTACGAGGTCTCTAGGATCTATCAAGGGAGGGTTAAAATTAAGTGGGCCTCGTGATGCCACAATTGGGAGGCCCATCACCAAAGATGGTATAACTCGTTTATGTTACTAATAATTTTATTAAATATTCATAGTAAAATTATATAATTCATCTCTTATTTGTTCATATGTATTTTGTAAACTAGTCATTTGGGTTTAGCTCAGGTGGTTGGTGTTGGTCACTGTAATTTCTTATTTAACTAAACAATCAAGTGCTACATAAATTGTCAACCCAGAGAAGTCTGTTTATTTCAAAGGCAATCACACACTGTATATGCTCAATATCAAAAGCAATCTAGAGTTGTAGTAAAGGTATATTAATCACACCTTGCCTTGAACAAATTGAAGTTCTACTTTGAATTACAGAAAAGCAACCTACCTATTGCAGAGTTCAAAGTTTAAAGAAATAATTATCTGAGGAATCCTGGATTACATTAAGAAATAACAACCTAGGAAAGAAATCTTTCAGAATACTGCAAAAGGAAAGACCAGCTATTCTGTAACAGGGAACATGACCCTATTCCCCAAGCAGGAATCTTCAACACCTGTTTCCGATTATCACACTTTCATGAACTCATTACTAATAAAAAATAATTGACATGCACTGAAGGCTAACTATCTTTTAACAGAGAACAAGACCCTATTCCCCAAGCAAGAATCTTCA
>SNQJ01S0114901.1:0-28136 GCA_010110895.2 Picea sitchensis
TCCTCCAATGGCCCTTATCTTTTCTGGGTCCACTGCTATTCCTTCCTCTGAAATGATATGGCCCAAATAATGAATTTGCTTTTGATAGAATGAGCACTTGCTTAATTTGGCATACAATTGATTCTCCCTCAATACCTGTAATACCATCCTCAAGTGTTTCTCATGCTCTTACTCCGACTTAGAATATATAAGAATGTCATCCAAGAAGACAATGACAAACTTATCTAAGTATTCTACGAAAATACCATTCATTAAACACATTAAGACAATTGATGCATTTGATAACCCAAATGGCACCACTGTGAACTAATAATGGGCATACCTTGTTCGGAAGGCAGTCTTGCTGGTGTCTTCATCTTCAATTCTTACATGATGATAAGTTGACCTGAGGTCAATCTTGGAGAGTATTTTTGCATCTTTCAACTGATCAAATAGGTCATCGATCCTTGGCAAATGATACTTGTTCTTCACAAATAATACTGGGGCAGCCCAAGGTAACACACTTGGGTGTATATACCCCTTCTTCAGAAGCTCTTCAAGTTGCATGTGCAATTCCTTCAATTCTGGTGTACTCATCCTGTAAGGGGTCTTGGATATTGGGGTTGCTCTAGGCATAAGATTGATGGAGAAATCAATATCTCTTTTAGGGGATAATTATTTTAGATATCAACATGAAGTCTGAGGACTTTAATTTTGTTCTCTTGTCTACAAATTTGTCGCTAAGTCATTGGTTCTTATAATAGTAATGATGACTAATTTAAATTTATACATTTTTACATGCATATCAATCACTAATTTTGTGATATTAAATTCCCTTGAACGACATACCACATGGCATGGTAATACCCTTCATAGATGGTATCAATGTTTCCTTTCCCAACCTTTTATGCATTATAAGTCAACCCTTCGTACCATGTGGATATGAGCTTGTTGACTAGATCCCATGGTAATAGGTCATTGTCTCTTGATTCTCCCCACTACATGAAGGCCAACAAGATCAAGAACATGTTGTATTTTAATTCTTGTTTTGGTCCAACACATCTAGGTAATTCTAGATGATCTTGTTTCTTAGGTAGGATGCCTAATCCAACTATATCTCATTTGTACATAGATCCATGATTGCATGAATAACTTGTTTGGAGCACTCAACTTTTTGGAAGGTTCTTCATACCCACATTGACAATAGTTGCATTGCCATGGTTACTAACATACTATTAATTGTAGATCCATCAATTTAATCCTCGATTTCCTTTATGTCCTTTTCCCTTGTATTTACCAACCTTGTCACCAATGCCTCAGTGATACACAACCCTTCTAGTGGAAAAGTTGTTATGGATCAAATGTTATCATGGTCGATCTTGATCCTAGTTTCCTGCTAGATTTCACATGTGTAGGTCCACAAAAGAAACAATTGCATCTACTTCGTCACAACCAAGGACATCCAAAAACATGGAACTTATTGTAAACTCGTGATTCCATTCTTGAATAACGGTCTAAAGTGAAAGAGCAACTATTATCCTCGAGTTACAACCAAATAGTCCCCTAGTGTGAATACTAGGAATGTCATAGGATGATGTCCATGAACTAGGAATCTACAATAGGGTCATTCTACAAGTTTTAAACATTAGAAGTGAAACAATGCATATAGATTCTTAAGAAAAATAGAAAGAACAACAATGCCATACACACAATACACATATATTTACCCTATAATTCCTTAACCAGGAAAACCAACAAACCTTAGAGCCACAACTCCATCTTCTTCATTGTATTGACTTGATTATACATAATATAATATTTTAGGTATTTTGTAGCATCCAAAACCCTAATATGTTAACTCTAATCCCTTAACCGTGAATAGATTACAATGGGCCAAAAATCCATCGGCCAAAAAACACAAAAACAATGAAAAGAATAAGGAATATAACACATTCCCAACATTCTCCCACTTTTTTTCTTTGCAGACCGGGGGCTAGGGTTTTACAAGATCAACAATTTATGACAACAATGCTCATTTCTTCTCTCCAACAAGAGAACTTCTCAATACCAATAGAATTCATCAATGAGTCTGAAACATTCTTTAAAGTGTCAACCTTCACCAACAACACCTTATTGTCTTCAATCACGTCTCTCACAAAATGGTACTGAACATCAATATGATTCATTTTATAATGATAAGTAGGGTTCCATGCCAAAAATATTCCACTTTGACTAACACAATCTAACCTTATAGCTTGTTGTACAAACCCAATACATAAAACACATCTTCAACTTTTGTATTCAACTTTTGTAGTTGAGAATGCAAGTAAAAATAATCTATTATTCATAGAATTGATTGCTCCTCCAAATAGGATAAACACATAACACCTTGTAGATATTTTGTGATCCAAATCTCCAACCTAGCCTACGTCAAAAAATCTAAGTCCATCTAACACTCTATCTAGTCTAGGTCATCCTTGGTAACAAATTGCATACTCTGTTGTGCTACACAAATACCTGAAAAACTTTCGTTACAGTTTTCCAATGCTTCTTTACTGGTCTTAACATATACCTACTCAGAACTCCCATTGCATGGGCAATGTCCAGTCTAGTACATACCATTACATACATCAATATGCCAACAACACTATCATAAGGAACATGGGACATGTCCCTTTCCTCTTCGTGTGTCTTGGGACACTGATATGTAGATAAATTTACACCTACAATAATAGGGAACCAATTTACATTCCAACATTTCAAACCTTTTCAATGATGTCTCACCATATTTCCTCTAATTCAACCATAGTTTCATGTTTTCTCGATCTCTTTTAATTTCCATCCCTAAAATAAAATTTGCAACACTAAGAGCTTTCATATTAAATTTAGAATAAAACTATGGTTTCAACATCCTTGATGATTTCCATATTATTTCCAATAACCAACATATTATCACCAACTTGCTTGGAATACACACAACAATTAGCTTTTCTTTTTGAGAAACCAAGTCTCAATATATAAGTATCAAACTTATGATCTCACGTTCTTGGAGAATGTTTTAATCCATACAAGGCATTTTTCAGCTTGCAATGCAACTCTTTCTTTCCCTTCACTACAAAACCTTATGATTGTTTCGTGATTATTTATTCTTCAAGACCCCATGTAGGAATGTTGTATTCACATCCATTTGCTCTACTTAAAGCTCAAAAGCAACAACAATAGACAAAAGGAATTTAGTAGAAGTTAATTTAGAAACAAGAGAAAAAAAATTCACCAAAATCAATTCCCTCTACTCGGGAATAGCCCTTTGTTACTAAGTGAGCTTTGTACTTCTCCACTTTACCTTTTGCATTCAAATTCTTCTTAAACACCCATTTTCTACCAAAAAACTTTCTTCCAACTAGAAAATGAGCTAGATCCCAAGCCCCGTTCTTTTCCAAAGCAACCATTTCTTCAACCATGGCCTTCTTCCAGAGTTTACTATATTGTAAATCCTTTGCCTCCCTATCAGTTATGAGATCATTATTAGTAATAGACAAAGAAAAGCTAGAACAAAAATCAGGTGGAATATACTTGTCAAGCGAATTATATGGTAGTAATTCGGTACATTAATTATCAATCCGAGTTTGTAAACTTACGAACCACTAGACACAAAATATAAAGAACAAATCTCAAAGACACACCATTCTTAATAAACTATGAAACAAAATCTCAAAACTAGTTGCTCCTCTAACAGTGGATAATCTAAGGTAGAATTGCAGATTGAATATAGGTTTTTATATTCAATGGTACTCTATTGGATCTAGTCTGTTAGCTAGATTGAAAACCTTTAATTAAATATAAACAACAAAATTGAAAACTAATACATGCAGACAAGATATCTATCATGAGCAGTTGTCGACCAATGAAGAATTGGTGACCATTAATTGCACAACTGCAGCTGTGACAGTTCTTTGTTCATAGGATCACCAATTAAACTGATAGGCAATAAAGCGTGAAATTCATGTTCTAACAAGCATTAGTTGAACCACACAACAAGAATAAAATGACAACATCAACCAATTAACACTACTACTGGATTATGGCACACTTACTACATGAATTGAACTCTGAAATTATACTGGCAATAAAATCAAACGTAAGTCTAATGTAAAAATAAAACTAACTAGGGTGTTACTTATGAGATGAAGGGGACCCTTCTTTTCCTCATAAGTATGCTCACTACACACTTACAAACTCAGGAATTCAGAATACAAATACACATAAACTAGTCTTATATTCCATAATCAGTAGAGTACATGTGCTGAACATAGTTCGGTCTTGCTTCCTTCTTAATACTCCTATCAATGTTTATATTCAGACACCAATGCCTTTGATATTTATACAATTACATTCAAATTAGAACCAATAGTTATTAGATATCCAATCTCGTACACAATTTATTAAAGATAATCGGGACATTACAATATTAACTTCAGACAAATCAATGGGCAAAAAAATTACATAATTGGTCATTTCATTACAATTTCACGATCAAAGGCATGAAATCACAACATACTCATGTGCGCTACAAGAATTGGTTGAAGTGTTGACCAGGAATAACGTTCTTATTGTTGGGATGTTGGTCAACGCTCTTATTGTTGGGATGTTGGTCAGTTTAGACAGTAGGTGTCAATGTGTATGTAATCCTCCAAAAAACCCATATCTCTGAACCAACTCGAAAACTTGGCAAATATCCTAACTGTCAAGGTAGTTACAAGACCTATTCAACATGCTATGGGAACATTATGGTAACCTCATCAACTTGAGCAATTAAAAACATTTTATTTATTAAACAAGGAAAAATAAATGCTTTAGGCTAAGATAATTACCTTTGATTAAAAAATGCACTTTGAAGACAAAATGGAAAAAATATGTCATTTACATAATAGGATGGGTAGGTGGCAAGGTAAATACTCAAAACAAGGTCATGCAGATTGTACCAAATACATCAAAACAAGGACCCTACATATGCCCCATGCACGAGGAGTTGCATGTCCTCATACAAAGTTGGACCTTCCCTCACCATTCAAAACATGGCTCTACAAAATTGTTGATACTCTGATCAATATAACAAGTCGTATGTTAGGCTTGCACAACTGCATGAGCAAATACATTGAGTTCAGGAGTCCTTGGTTGCAACCCTTCGAGATTGGTCTTGAGTCTATGATTCCGTAGACAAAGTTTCTTGGCTTGTCTATACCATCGCCGACCCTTCCTTAGCGACTTCTTGTTCTCTTTTTTAAATCGAAAAATCTTCTCCTTAAATATGACACTATAATCCCTCAACAACAAATTTTCACTTTTAATGTATTCGTCTACAACTGTCATCTCTCTGATTTTTCTCTTGAGTCTACCAATCCTCTTGTCTCTTCCTATTGAGTTTTCAACACCAATCAAATCATCCAAATCCAATTCTCTCCTAGGCTTTTATTTAGTAAACCACCCCTATTAAATTCCTCAACAATCTTCTCCACCTCAAGGTCACCATGCAGTGCATTATGTTTTTCAGACTGCTCACACACAACTATCGTTTCACTAGAAATTTTTGAATGTTTTTTCTTGAGATGGGTCTAAAGTATTACCTTCTTCTCGATCATTTTCTGAAATTGACTCAATCCTTTGGGGAGTTTGGAGGCCCGACTTTTCGACATCCTTGGTGGAGTATGTGTCATTGAAACTTCCCTACTTCCTTATGGCGTTGGATTTTTACGGCTTTAGATAACCTAAACGTCTTCATCAAAATCAAGGTTGACTTTGTATTCTTTTTCCATACCCAACTCCTTTTCTATTTTCTCAGGTTCTTCTTCGGGTTTCTCGACCACTTCACGCTCCTCTTCGTCCTTTGAAGATGTTTCTTCAACGTCTTCACATTCAACCCCTGCTTCTTCAAGTTTAGATTCTTGTTCTACTTCTTGAGGTTCCCCAAACTTATTATGGGCTAGGAAATTTCTGTGTGTCATTTTTTTCTTCCTTAACTCATCCAAAACCATCAATTTCACAAGGTCGTGATGATGGAGGTTTCACTCCATCGTCTTGCTATAGAATTTATTCTATGCAATTACTGCCATCTTGGTCTATAACTTCCATAAAAAGTAGGGCAAGTTGAGACTTTATCCTTTAAAGTGTGATAGGAGCCTGATATGGTAAAGGAAGGTCAGGATGAAGTGGCCTTCACATGTAATATATTCATGCAGCATGATCAAGATTTTTTTATATCTTCTCTTCAATAGACATCATGTCGTCCCCTTAGACCACTCTGGTTTCATGCTAGTCAGCTTCAGGAAATCAAGCCTAGCTCACTTTTTCAATTGGCTTGCTCTTGAACCAGTGTTTGTTGTCCTACGAGATCTATGTTTCCTGTGAAATGGAGTCTTTTGATACCGTGAGCTCCAAATCCCCAGCAATTGCTCTTTTTCCATCAAACCCTAATGTAAACATCTGGGGAACTTATGCGCTGTGCCCACTGCATTTCATGAAGAAGGGAAACCAACCTACTTTCTCTATCTTCCTCCTACATTTTGGGTATGCTTCTAATATCTCAACCCTGTATGGTTAAATTTCAAGTGTTCTCTTCATTATTTCTATCGGCAAGGAGAGACGGGGTTTGAATGATGAGATTTGACTCAATCTACAAAGAAGATGAATTTTACGATATAACAGGTGAATATAGTTTTTAACGAGAATCGAGATTTAATCATGATCATGACGATTAGATCATCATGATCCGATTTAACATGTCACATATGGTAATGATTGACACTATGTATTTGGAATGATGGTGATTCATGGAGATCGCAGTGGAGGATTATGCAATGATGCTAGATTGAGGTAATTGAAAGGTGGTCAATTCGATGCATGTGCAACGGTTTAGGGGTGATAGGATCATAGCTAGCACATTTTGATTCAAAAGGTTGCCATAGTATTATATTTCCCCAATTCAATGAGTAAAATAAAAATTATTACCTTACCCAAGCTTCGATTACCTTGAATTACCTTACCTCTTTGTTGAAACATACCTCTCGTGAAAGTTTTGATTGATGTCGTTCGATGCAAGTAGTTTGTTTTGGATTGGAATTTTAGAACCGTGACTTTGTATCTGGATTGCTACAAAAAAATGTTAGATATGCATATAATTATAGTAGTGATGTACTTGTGCCCATTACTCATACTACTCCTATGCTTGAATGGAGATCCTTTGTTCTTCATTAATTACCAAAAATTATACAACAAATGTGGGAACCATAAAAACTGTATACAAATAATCCTAGAAATGCAAATGATACTGGAACAAGAACAAGAACAAGAATATCAATAGGAACATGAATAAGAATAGGAACAATTAGTACTGAAACTTGCAAACTGAATGTTGCATGCTTTCTTTGGTTGAACTGCTATAAAACCTTCATCCTTACCCACTTCTGTAAATTCCCTTCCATGTGAATAAATTTATTGAAGTCAAACATGGAGGGGAATCGTTGGATTACCGACCATTAATGAATGTCATTAACTAATGTGAGATTGCTCACCAATAATTTCAATGAGCATCAAGGTACTTCAATGCATCATGTCAAGTACAAATGGATGTGTCGAAGTCGAGTAACTTGCAGTATCTAGTAGTTAGGAGGAATTGATTCATCCCCACTACTGCCAGAGAGAGAACTTTTCATTAAGGCATACAAATTCCAAGGCATTGTCACAATCTCTAATCTTGGAGCCCAAATAAAGGGTCGAGATTTCTAGAAGGAGGGCCTTAATAAATCCCCCATCATACAATGTGAGAACCATAAAATGTTTGAAGAAGTTTTGAAAAATAACCTATCACAAGATACAATTTTATTTGGGAACCTCACTAGCTAGGAGCTTGGTTTTCAGGTAAGGTTTCGGCCTAGCTGCGCCCGAATTTTGGTTTGCACAACTGGTCTTGATTTCTTTTAACTTTTTATTTTATTTTTATTTGTTTTTGTTTTATTAAAAATAGAAGAGAACTAGGAAGAGGAAGGATGTGGGGAAATCCCCTCACCTACCATCTTCATTTCAAATTGTTCCATATTATTTTTCACAAACTCCCCCTTTAGATTTGGGTTTTTGATATAACTTGAGCCTACACCCATTAACCAAGAATGAGACTTTCTAATCATCTATGGTTTGAATCTTAACAAATCCATTGTCAAAGATAGCTTCAATCTCACATGGATCAAGCCAACGAGTGTTAAACTTCTCTTTAAAGTCCTTAAATTTGGAGTTGAACATAAGTGCCCAGTTACCTACCTTGAATTGTGTAATATCCCGTGGATAATAAACTAGGGTTTTAAATAAAATATAAATTTTATGGCATTAACTTGGCTGAAAACCCTTATAATTCCGTCAAACACATTTCATACGCACCAAATATACACAAAATGGGAGAGATAACATGGACATTTTGTTATTATGAAAACACTGAATATAACCATATAAATCATAAATGGTCGTTAGGGCAGCTGCAATTCACCAATAAAACATAAAATCACAACCTAAAACAATGCCACAGACTCTCCAATAGAATGTTGAATATGAAACCAGAATTGAAGCTCCAATGAAGACCTTGGTTGGATCTAACTCCTTATCTAACTAAGGTGGATGGTTTTACCACCGAAGTCAAACCAAAATGGAATATTTTTTCCAAAACCCTAACGAAAACCCTAGCTCACTGAGCACTCCACAAGAAAATGATCCAAATCCAATCTACCCAAATGACTTGCTTTCCTCTCCTTTTAAAGGCTCCATGGATATTTCTAGAGAGATCTAACCCAAACTTCTCAAAGCTTCTAGAAGAACATTTTATTTAATAAAGTGGCTTTATAAGGTTATTTTGACTAAGTCACTTAAAATTAAATAATAATTAATTAAATATTTGTTGCCAAATTTAACTTTAGGCAACATAATGAAATAATTAATTAAATATTTAATTTTTCCAAAAAGGGGACATCACAAATCCTCTCGCCCCAAGATTGCTTGTCCTCAATTAATGTTATCACAATCGATGCTCCATCGACTGAACCTGTCTAAAAATGATACCAGGGTCCCAAACCATCCTAGAAAATATGGAGCATCCTTCGCTCATAGTACGAATATGTGAGGTGCTATCACAGGATCTAACATAACTGTCCCTAATCAACCAAGCAATCATAAGTTGTATGAACTCGACCAACTCCTCAGAAGACCACTCCTCCCCACAACCAAATATATGTAGACCAACAATCCCATCAGTGTTGGTTCTCAAGCTGTCAACCACTGCAATCCCAGGATCCCATGTCAATCTCAAAGAGGTGCCACCATGTTGACTCTGCACTACTCTGATCATAATCATATTCCCATCACACTCACACTACAATATCCACTCCTGGGATCCCCTTTCATGCACCCTACTCAACCAAGGCATTTCAATGTTTGTCAATCCATGGTTGTCTTCGATCCCAATGATAAAATCAAGGACTCTGTTAGGATGTCTGCCTGGAGGAAACACCCCGAAGCTCCACCATACACCTCCATGTGTCAATGAGGACTCTTGTATATTTTTGCACATCATTCTGTCCTCCTGCACCATCCTATATCATGTAGGTGCTACTAGACCCAACACTCTACTGATGATGATTGAACCTGTATCCCAGAGTGTGTCCCTGTATATCATGTATATGTCCACCCAATCTGTGGACTCATATACTTCCTCGCAGGTTGATCCCCCAAAAAGTTTCTCAGCTATCTCCTCCATAGCTAAGCCTTGAGTCTCTGACGTACTCTCTGAAATAAATCGATCATGATCCCCATAATGCCAAATTTGAGCACAATCTAAACTCTCCTTGAGTACCTGCAACTCAGAATGCTCCTCGTCTGGAATCATTATAAGAGGCCCCTCCCTCTCATCGTGCGTGACACTCACACCCTCTAGTGTCTTGGTTTTCGAAGCTAAGGAAATCTCTGCTAGAGGTGGTGAAGAGCTTGCCAAGCTCAATTGATAATGTAGCTCCTCAACCTCTCTATCCTTGTACTCAAAAAACTTGAGAGAAAGGTCCATGTCCATAAACAATTGCAAGTAGTCTAACTTCAACTGCTCTAGTGCTTCCTTGATGATCCTCAACTAAGCATTGGTGACTCCACCTACTACCCCACTGTGTCTCTCCTCCATTTGAGCTCTCCACATAAGCTCCTCAATGAATATATTAGCTCCATTGACCCTCGTCAATACCTATGTGATCCAATCATCGATCACCAACAAGCGATCCTCCAGATCACGCCATGCTAGATTCCTATGTCCGACTACATCCAAATGGTATAAATTGTCATCTATAAGAATGCTTCTCTCATTAACATCACCTAAGGCACTAGTCGATATCATGCTATGATGGGACTCATGTGAGCCACCCTCCACGCATGGCTCATGTGAAGAATCATCCATGTCCCATGGCAATCTCTCAAACACCCATCCTCTGTCATATGTGGGTAGCATCATGCCCTCCTCTTCATAGGAATCATAAACAAGAAATGGTGTTGCCTCCTCATCATATGTAGGTACTAGCACACCCACATCCTCATAAGCATCCTCAACTTGTGCGCAGTCAATCTGTCCAACATTGGTGTTGGTGTCATGGTCCTTTAAGTCATCGTAAGTGGTACAAGATGTTGACCCATCACCCTTGGTGCTAGCGATAAATCCTGCCATCATACTGGCCTCATCATAGACCATTGCTCATTCCCCTTTTATGTTTACCTCCACATCTTGACTAGATGTGTGCACCTCCAACAAGTCCACCTGTGGTTCTATTGAACCTCCATTGTGCAATGATTTTTTGGCTTCATAGGTCTCTTTGGATCTTTTTCCCTTCATCTTGAACCACTCTGGATGTTCTAACAAGGTTGCCATATTTTTCTGATATTCTTGCATGAGCTGCAAAAGTTTCTCCTTAAGCTCTTTAAAAGTTTTCAACTTCCCACTTGAAGGGTATAAATCTTGATCACTTAACGAAAACAATATGAAAAGGTGCTTCCCACAGCTTATATGAAATTCTAAAATCTGCTGTGAATTTGAAGTAAGACACCAATGTAGGAACCCAAATATTTATTGCATTAAGTAACCATAACAATAAAGTCTATTGGAAATACTCTAGCAATAGTTAATGCAAAACTTGGTCTATATCTTCATGTTTTGCTTCTGCATGTGTTGGGATAAACGGTTATGTATATAACAATATAGTGCAGTGACCTCCAACTGATGACATAGTCCTGTAGATGCATGTAATCAACCTAGAAAATATTCATGCAACAACTTTAGAACTTGAGGAATAGGTTGTAGGTGTCAGTCTTTGAACTTTCCCTCCCAACAGATATAAACCATCCCACTCCTTCAAGGAAAACGACCCCCAACAAATGATACACTCCCGGGATCGGAGAATCAACCCCTATGGCCAAATATCAATCCCTACTATGCACAATTGGTTTCAACGAATGTAAATCTGCCCCAACATGAACAAACTCTGTCCAACAAAGGAGTATCGCCTCTCTACAACAAGATGTCAACTCCTCTACTCATAAATTTGCTCATCATATAAATAAATCACCATTCAACCCCTGTAACATACTCCTTCACAAAAATCTCAACGTAGATGCAAGAATAACTAGTTGTAGGTGATAATTCCTTTCAGGTTACAATATATCAACAATACATATATGTGAAGTTGTAGTTGTGCTAATATGCCTCAGGAAATGGCCTCTATTCGTTGATGAATAATGCTTCCCACAAATATGACTGAATGGAGTTATTGTAGCTGCTCTTGAAGTCGACTCACGATGAGGACTGATTTATTCTACTCCAAAACTCGATTTAGAGAGCGTATGAGGCATCCCACTCCACATGGGTGAACATACTGAGTATTAAGACAATATGTTGTTGATACGGTAGGTACAATTCATATATATATCAGTCCCTTTGAGAGGAGACAAGGCTGAAGAGAAATTACATGCCATTGTTGATAAATTAGTGAGCAACAAACCTCCTTGTAGCTAGCTTGACCTCGGGAAGGAAATACTCAGTCATTCCCATAGATGACTCATCCACGGTGAAGGCTTGTCGATTCTACCATCAAGAAAATAGCTCCCACGTAGCAATAACTCACCACACAAGGAATTGGTGTTGTCTCTCATCAAAATATAAGCCCAGTTTATGCAAACTGGCCCCACATTTGTTGTGCAACCTCCCCACGTCTCATATAGTTAGGGAATAATGAAGATTCAACCCTTAATGAATATAAACCCACTCATGAATGAGGAACTCCTTTCTCACAATCAAGTTCACCCTCCTATGCACAGAAAATTCACCCAGCTTACTGTAAATACCTCAGATTTGGAGAAAATCCCTGCTGAAAAGAGTGAGAGCTCAACCCCCACTACTCAGGTATGTGCCTAGCGTGCAAGGAAATGTTAGGCAAGGGGAACCCACGATTTTATAAGAGAGAAATCAACCACCAAACTCAAAACTCGTCCCACTGGAAGGAGAGCTCGACCCACGGCTATAAACTTTCCCAAAATGCAAGGAATCTGCCCTAAAGGAAGACAAATGACCCAGCTTGGAGATGTTTGTCTCTGCAAGATAGTTCGACCTCCACAATGAAAGTCGGCCCCAAAGGATAAAATCAGGCCAGTAGTAATAAAATCACCCCCAAGAGTCTCTAACTCATCCAACTAATAGTATAATGTTTCCCTTCAAAAACCTCACAACTGTAGAGGACCATGCTCTGATACCACTGTAATATCCCACGGATAATAAACTAGGGTTTTAAATAAAATATAAATTTTATGGCATTAACTTGGATGCAAACCCTTGTTATTTCGTCAAACACATTTCATACGCACCAAATACACACAAAATGGGAGAGATAACATGGACATTTTATTATTATGAAAACACTGGATATAACCATATAAATCATAAATCGTTGCTAGGGCAACTGCAATTACCCAATAACAACATAAAATCATAACTTGGAACAATGCCATAGACTCTCTAATAGAATGTTGAAGATGAAACTAGAACTAACTCTACAATGAAGACCCTAGTTGGATCTTCCTCCTTGTCTAACTAGAGTGGATGGTTTCACCACTGAAGCCAAACAAAAATGGAAGGGTTTTTCCAAAACCCTAACGAAAACCCTGGCTCACCGAGAACTCCACAAGAAAATGATCCAAATCCAATCTGCCCAAACTATTTGCTCTCCTCTCCTTTTAAAGGCTCTTTGGATCTTTCTAGAGAGATCTAACCCAAACTTCTCAAAGCTTCTAGAAGAGTACTTTATTTAATAAAGTGACTTTATAAGGTTATTTTGATTAAGTCGCTTAAAATTAAATAATAATTTATTAAATGTTAGTTGCCAAATGTAACTTTAAGCAACATAATGAAATAATTAATGAAATATTTAATTTTTCCAAAAAGGGGACATTACAAATTATTTCTTCTTAATGAATCTATCATGCCACTTTTCCCTCTACTGCTAGAAGAGATTAGTATGTCAGAAAGCTTCCTGGTGCATCTCATCCAACTCATTGAGTTAAACTATTTTTTCCTTCCATGCCTCTGTCAAATCCATTCCCAATTCTCATGCCATTCAGAAACTTTTGATCTAAAATTTTATGGGAAGAACATGTTTCCCATATACTAACTCATATGGGGGAAAACTAGTAGTACTCCTCCATGTTGTCTTGTAATCCCATAAGGATTTGAGAAGTATGTCTGACCAATACTTCTTGTGTAGTTGTACTATCTTTGTCAGAATTCCCTCCATAACCTTATTTGTCGACTCCACCTTCCCATTATCATGTGAGTGATATGGAGAAGATTTCCTATGTTCAATGAGATACTTTTGGGTAATTTCCTTTACCAACTTAGATGTAAACTGAGTTCCTTGGTCAATAAAAATTTCTCTAGGTACCCCAAAACGAGTAATAATATCTTCAAATAGAAAATCCACTACTGATATTTTTGTTGCTTTGAATAAATCCTTCACTTCCACCCATTTTGTAACAAAATCGGTGCAAACTAGAATGCACTTCTTACCTTTGGATCGAGGATTGATTGGTCCTACGAAGTTCAAGGCCCATTTTTCAAAGGTTCATATAAGGACTTGCGACTGAAGTGGCATCTCATCGACTTGAACCAGATGACCCATCCTTTGGCAACTATCACACCCTAGAAGATACTTCTTGACATCTCGAAAGGGAGTAGGAAAAAAGTAGCTTGAATGGAGGATATTGTAGGATTTTATTCTATTTGCAAAGTGCCCCCCCACAAGGTTCATTGTGACATGCTTTTAGGATGTTGAACATCTCATCCTCTCTCACACATATGTGAATAATCATATCAAGACCAATGTAAAAGAGATCTCCCTTAATCTAGGAGCATGGAGCACTCATTTTAACGAACCTTTCTTTTCCTTGAGTGAGAAGAGAGGTGGGAGATTTCTTGTAGTAATATAATCGACGATGTATGTGAACCATGGAGAATTACTAGATATAGCAAATAGATTTTCATTGTGAAAACTGTCATCAACAAGCTCACCTTTATTATCAAGCCTAGAGAGGAATTTTGTTACCTGATTTTCCTTAATTGGCCTATCCATAATGGTGATGTCGAATTCCTATAGAAGCAACAACCATCTGGTGATCCTACCATTTGTAATAGTTTTATTCATCAAGTACCTAGTGGTAGAGTGGCCAGTCTTAATAAAGACTTCATACCTTGTGATGTAATGCCTGAATTTATTAATTTCATAAACCACTGTAAGGAACTCTTTTTCAGTCATGGTGTATTTTAATTCAATAGGAGCTAGATTCTTTCTTATGAAATAAATAACATAATTCAAGATATTTTCCTTTTGACCCTGTTATCACACAAGTTGTAGGTTGGGAAAAGCCTGACCCAACCACCAAGTGGTGACAAATCAAGGGACATTGTACCCAATGTCACCTCAATATAGGTCTCACGCTTCAAGGGTGACTAGGTCAATATTGGGAGGTGATCCTGGTGACCCTAGGGGGAAAGGAGGGGGAAACAGAAATGGAAAGAGTGAGGCCCCTAAAGGTCAATGTTCTAGATGTAAAGTGGAAGATCAAGATGAGTCTAAATGAATTTGAGGTTGCCAAAGCCTTGGGTGAATTGTCGAGAAGTTGGTGCCTGCCCGAGACACAAGGAAAACCACTTTGCAATGTAATATGTTAGTTGGATCAGAAAGACACAAGGAAAACCACTTTGCAATGTAATATGTTAGTTGGATCAGAAAAATAGGCTTATTGTCACTAATTTGCAGCAATGAATGAAAATATATATCAGTGGTAAAACAAGTACTAAAGCTGCTAGAAAGATTGCTCAAAGTCAAATGAAATATGCTTGAAACAAAGTAGATAAACACTAGAGACTTTCACGATCTATAGCATGAGACTTTATCAATGAATTATGGTTGTCATAAAGATGTATGCAAAAGTATTTTTCAGACTTATGGATGTAACAAACTGCTGTGACAACCGTGAATTCAGCGACTAAAATTTGCAAAGAAACCACTCAAAAAAATTGTATTAAAGCAAGTAGAATAAATTGACAAATTCTTAGAAACTTTTGACAATGAAAACACAAGTTATGGGTGAGTTTAGGTTAGGGTTTTTGTAGTGAAATTACTGTCCTTATGGTTGTAGCAAGTAAACCAAGACTTAAGCTTGCAGAAAAAGTATCCAATTAAATCAACTCATAGTTAGCTCAATAAGTGCTTCTAGGTTAGTAGAAGGTTAGGGAAGATTTTTATGCCTAGTCTAGGTTAGTTTAGGAGTTATTTAGGTTAGTTTTCTGCAGCCCTAAATGTTGTAGGTTTGTTTTGTAACAACAAAAATAATTAATGGTTGAAAGGGGATGCCTCAATGAGGCAAGGTAGCTTAAGGTTAGGGGAACAAAAATCAAGTGAGAGAAGACAAATACTTGAAACTTTCACGTTTTCCATTGCAACAATTTATATCTCCAAAACAAGATTAGTGCCTTTAGTTATGGGTTAATGGGGTCTTAAAGAAAGAGCTAGGACTAAACATTTCAGTGTAAACCCTCTTACTTCCTAAGGTAAGTAACCTAGCTAAGGCTTGAAATTAAGGGGTGTAAATCCTCTTACTTCCTCAACAAAACCCTAGCAACAAACTTTAGAAGCTTGATAATTATGGTGGAAACTAGGATAGGGGTGTATATCCTTATACTCTCTATCTAGCCTTGGCCAAAACAAATTTAACTTGAATTTCCAATGATAATGACAAAGTAAAGAACCATACCAATCCAAGAAAATCCCTTAGCATGCCAAAGTAAACCTCCACAATGAGCTAGAAGTGACATCCAAGAGATAGTGCATCATCATTATCATTAACCATAACCAAATGACATCATTCCATAACACAAGAGGCCAAATACTCCAAGTGTAGTGAAAATTTCAATCCAGGTACTTCTCACAATAGGAGAGTTATGTTAAAATGAGATCTTGCGATCTCTTATTTATACAAAATGTTTCCAAAATAGTTTGTCCACATAATATCAGGGTAAACCATAAGAATAGAGGTCAACAACCCTAATCTTGTCCCTTTTAAAAAATAATTTTAAACAATTCACTTAAAATTTGATTTTACACAAAAGGAAGCCCTAATTTAGAAAGACGTCGCCCCTTTAGGGGACATTTTGGCACTAGGAGCAAGTTGTTCGTGTAGGAGGAGTGTAGTTAGTCTTCCCAAAGACACATGTCAAGCATCCAAGTCACTTCCTTCATGGTAAAATGATCTGAAAACGGGCGAGTATTTACTCTACACAAGTCTTCAATCGAGAATCATTTTCTAACAAATTATTTGCATAAGGATTAAAGGGAATATGATTCCATTATTAACCATGTTTTTAAACAATAATACATAAAACACATGAACTCAAAATGGAATAAGCATATGAAAAGACAAGAGAGAGACAACTGATGTTGATAACGGAGTTCACCCCTCCTGGGCTACGTCTCCGGACCCGCTTCAATTGGAATACAGATCACTTTCATTCCTTCTTCAAAATATGTTGGGACCTTCTCATAAGTGATTACATAAGAGATGTATTCTCCTTCAATGAGGATCCAAGAAGACTACTCACACTCATATCTCTCCATACATCAAGAAGAATAATTCCTTACTTGAATAAGTCTGTCAATGCTTAGGAGTAGTAGCACTATGGCTCTCTAACTCCCCTCATTAATTCCTCATTACTCTCTCCCCTTACATAGGGCTCACATAAGGCATTATATAGTTTTTCCTCACTCACTCTTAAAAAAAAATCATTAATTCCTTGATCCACAATAATAGGATCTAATTACAAAAGAGGAAAAACAAGATCCATAAATGTAGGATCTCAAACTATCTTCAAGTACATAATGGGAAAAGTCTCAAAACCACCCAAAGACTCTTCAACCATGCCCTTGATTCTCTCAACCTATAATTGAGAATAATGATAAATTGGTGTGAGGTGGTTTCTTACATAAAAACCAATTTCCAAAATTATAATTTAATGATAAATACGTGAGTCTAATTTCCCTCACAAGTATTAATCATTTTACATCAAAAGTGAATAATAATGTATGAGTTTTTCCAAAATCTCAAAAAGCATAATTAAATGCATGAGCATCTCATAAAAGCATTAAAAATGCATGAGACCTTTTTCTCACAAAGCACTAATGCATGAGAAAATAAAACTCAAAAATATATAAGTTCACCCTTTCACCACTTTGTCACCAATTTCAACTCAACATGGCAAGAAAAGTAAAAGTCCTTCCCATGTGTGGATATCCGCCCAGATCACGCTGCTAGCGGGAAAATCCCCCCTTTAACTACACCAACATTTAAGATGTAGACAGAGCGAATGATCGTCTAAAATTCAATCTACTTTCTACTCTACCCCAAACATACCGAAACAAATGAAAACAAAGCAATAAGAGAGAAGATCGGTAATTGTACCTTTTATCCCACGTCTGGTGATGATCTCCTCAAGCTCTGTAGTTCCAACGACTGCATGTCTACTCTCAAGGCTGACCTACATCCAAAACTAGGCAAACAAGGACTACAAGCATGTTATTGTATTCATGAGTTAGCATTAGATATCAAATGTTAAGTATAAATCAAAGAAAAATACACGAAACATCATCATTTGGGACAAGAAAAAGAGATTATTTTATTCATCAAACAAAGACTGAAACTTACAATCTGTGTCAGCCACCATTCCACGAACCTAGTCTAGGCTCCTCTTTACAATGCTCTAAGTGCACCTTCAATAGGCCTCTTCTCTCAATCTTTTGATCACCTCATGGGGAGGGAATGGATTGAATGGAGGAAGAAGGGGCTGATGAGGGAATGCTAAGGCAATATCTCACAAAAGGTAGCAAAAGCTTGGGCAAGGAGGGGAAGTGAAATTGGGCAAAGTTTCACTGTTCTTATGCTTGGATGTGAAATAAGACCCCAACACCTCCTTTTATATGACAAAAGGATGGTTATTCAATTGGGTGACAAACTATATCAAGTGAATTGGTTGGGAAACCTCCAATAGCCCGTGAATTTCAATGAATTCCTTACAACTTTTTAATTTTTTAAACTTTTACAAGCATACGTGGGTTGTTTAGTGTGCAACAATCGTATGTGCATGGGTTGTAGTGGTGCAAAAAGCATATGTACGCGAGCCATAATGGTGTAGGGCGTGTACATGCTCTAAAAATGGTTTTTTAAGAAGATCTCCTCAATAACGCTTTGGGAAAATATGCAAGTAATAGGGTCAATGCCATGTATGTATGAGTAGGGAATTTTAGGGCTATAACAGATGCCCCCTAATGTGTGAGGTTAGAATAGCAACTGATGGCCGAAATACAATACAATATCTTCACCAATGTATTGAATCTAGTGATCCCAGGACCAGAGTTCGACAAGTTCCATCTACAAAACAACAATTGTCTATTCGAGACGGGCATACCCATGCTCGGGATGAACTAAATCATGGTTTCCAATCAAACACACTGTAGATCAATGTCATATAACTATATAAGTGTGGCCATGAGCAGTACACAATGGATCTACATCTCAAAATCAGTCGAAGATATACAAGTATAGTATCCATCTTCAAGAAGCTAGTGATGCCTGATGGTTGGAGATGAGGTCTTCATAGATCGAGCAACAACTTCAAGATCTTCAAAAATCAGGTAGGAGTACAATGGGAGAGTATAACTCACTACCCTGAGGTCTTCGACGACTCGTCGGAAAAACACATGAGGATCTCGATGATCAAGCAAAGAACTTCGTCGATTTCGAATTTGGACTTGACTGGACTCTCGAGATGGCCAACTCATGGAAGTCAAGAGACAAACTGCAGAAAGGTCGACTCAGGTTGAGTGAAACTTCCCTTGAAAAAAAGCACGAAAGATGATCAGACTCAGGAAGCATGATATTGACATAAGTTTGTGATGCAAGAGGCAACACAAAGTCTCCATGTGTTTCGAAGAGTAACCAAATGGAGGAGGACACAACTCTATGTAGTGAGAACAACTTCTTAAGTGCATACTAGATCCAAATGCTTGACAAACAAATAAAAGGATGTGCTTTTTCCAATGGAGACTCTCTGTGCTGCTGAAAAAAGAATGAATATTTCTCATCCCCTCTTTTTGGAATACTTGATTTTTTTGTCTTTTTTAATTTTTTAAGAGCTTGAAAAAGAATAAAAGAATGCTACGTTACAAAGGAGGAACGAGTGTCGCAAGAAAACATACTAGTTCCAAGCGCATGGAACATACTAATGCTCAGAGCAAGGAGACATGTGCAGGAAAAGGACACTTGGGAAAAATCCTCCATGGGTCAAGGTGTCAGGTCGCAGAAGAAAGAAGTGCTACAAGGCTTGTGTATAAGGAATGCTTCAAAGGTTCAGTTGAGAGCAACATGGAGCCGACATTAGGACAAAGACGCAAAGATGAGACTTGCAAATGCGATTAAGCAAGACACAATGAGACCCCTTCTATGTAATTTTTACAAGCCCAGAGAAGGTAAGCTTGGTAGTTTTTTCACATTTAGAGAGTCTGAAAAAATGTAAAAGAAGACTCCAGGGAGTACCTTTTTCAAAGATAGTATATTCGGTTCGAAAAAATGGTTAAACTTGCACCGAAAAGTCGTATATTCAAAACCATTTTAACGAGTGTGAGAAAGACAATATCACTCGGTAATATTTTCAATTTTAAGGAGTCTGAAAAGAGCTTAAATATGGACTCACTAACTTTTTTTGAGTTTAGTCTCCTTAGTATGAAAAAGTATAAAAGTAACCAAGGAGAACTTTTCCGATGAGATGAATATCCCAAGGCGTACCTTTTTCTGCTATAATCTACAGGATGGAAAAAGGGTTAAGCTCATGCCAGTAGATGTTCTTCTGGACCAATTTAACGAATGCGAAGGAACAAGGTCACTCAACGATCTTTTCAATTTTAGGGAGTCTGAAAAGAGCTTAACTATGGACTCCGGGGGGTTCATTTTTCGTAAGTAATCTCCAAGGCCCAAAAAGGGTGATAAACCAAAACCAAGGAGAATGTTCCTTTTTCAAAGATTTAGTCCCTTAGACCCAAAAAAGGGTTAAACTTACACCTGAGAATACTCTTCTAGCGAACCAAAGTTCCTAGAGCATACCTTTATTCGTAAAATTAGTCGTCCGGACCGAAAAAAGGGGTAAACTACCACTGGACAAATGTACCTTCAAATTTGAGTTTGGCGAGCATGAAGGGAGACAAGATCGTTTGGAAATATTTTCATGTTCAAAAGGACTTAAAGAAGACTCCAAGGGTCTACTTTTCTCAGTGAATCTAGAGGAGATCAAAAATAATAAATGCAGTCTCATTGGATGTTGCTTTAGAATTTCAAAGTGAGCTTGAAAGACAACAAAGCGTGCTCATTTGGGAGTCTTGAGGGTAAAGCCAAGGATGATGGTTCATCAAACGAATGAGGCTTTATCTCGTAAATGACAAGACTAATAAGGACTCCCAAGCCTATAGTCATACTGACAACATGGATGCCAAAATGTAGTAAGGATCTACCTAGGGCATCCATGTAAAGGTATGCTCTACCACCTAATCATGACACTTCTAGAACAACGATGAAGATTCTGTGTCACACTTCGGTGGGGTCAATCCTATGGAAAAGCGAAAAAGACAACAATATGCAAAAAGTGGAAACGAAATCCTAACTCATATGCAAAAATCTGAAAAAAATGACTTTTACCAAAGGATACCCAAAAAGTGACCCATCCCAAGAATTACCAAACCAAAAGAAAAAGAGTATCGAATTGACCAATAAAAAACTCAGAAGTGGAATCAAGTAATTACCAAGACAAGAAAAATGACAAAGACGGTCAAAAAGGGGCAAAAAGGGCCAAAAAAGTCTATAAATAGAAGCTTACAACTCATTTTGACCATTGCAATTTGAAAATCAACCAGAAGATGGAAACCCCCCTCGCTAAAAGAGGTTATTCTGGGAGCTTCAGTGGACGAAAAAACCTTCTATTTGGACCAAGTAAGTACAAATCCCTCCCTCTTGCATTTCAATACTTATTTTATGCATTAATTTTAGTTTTTGAGGGGGCACACTCTCCTAAAAAGAGTGGCCCTACATGTACGCGGGTTGTCCAAGGACAACCTGCATATGTACTTGGGCAAGAAACTACCAGCCTGCGTACATAGGTGACTATGTACGAAACATCTCATGTACATAGGCGACTGTGTACGAAACATCCCACGTACACCTTTGCAAGTTTTAAAAAAATAAAAATGCAAGTACTAACTCTCCCCCACTTTGGCATGAAACATGATGCATGTTCATTGGATGGAGAGGGAGCATGAGGAAATTAATGTTTTGGTTGAAGAGGAACCTATAGCCATCGCCGCACTAAAACAGTGTGAGCTATGGAAGTTTTTCCAGTGTCTATTCATGAGGGCACAACCTAGATTGCACAATGCTCTTGTGGAGTATTGGCACCCGGATGTAGACCTCTTTATGATAGAAGTTCAATCACTGACCCCCACCACATAGGATATCTACTTCTTGACTCTCAAGGAGAGGGGAACCAATCAACCTGAGGACATTCCCCCTGGACCTTTCAACGTCGAGGATTATATCTGGATGTACTGTGGGGATGACACTAAGAAGGTAGGTTCTCAGGTTCTGATTCACAAGATCACCAGTCTATCTTTGTGTGTGATCTTACTATTGATCGGGTAGATTACTGGATCCACAACCCTACATCAGGCCCCTCGGGCACAAATGCATTGTTTCATTCAGTGTCTGGAGGCACACATTTTTTATTGGATTACGACATTGTTGATGTGCATGAAGAGACAACTTATAAAGTGTCAACAGTGTACAAACAAGAACTTCGGGTTCGGTACTATTTTTTGCTCGTTATTCTTCGAGAGGGTGCCCATTATCAGTCCCAGAGAGATGGTATGGGGGCATGTGGCCTCCTTCCCAGCAATATGCAGGTGGGCAGTATTGATGCCACGACAAGGTGGAGGGAGGACCATAGAAACCTTTGATGACAAATTCTTTGACTGGTGGGCACCACAGATCTTGATGATCAAGGATTAACCATATGTCGGGATCAACTTCACCAGAGACTCCTACATGCCAGTGCCTCCCAGCAAGAAGAGAGGCAAGATAGGTAACATACTTTTTAAAGTTATTTAATTTTTTAATTGTTTTTTTATATATATCCTTTTTATGTGCGTATAGAGTACTGACTTGTGTATCTGCTCTGTAGAGATGTGGGGCCTATGCGACCAACGGACTTTGCTAGGACTTGACAATGTCCTTGACCAGAGGCAGGACCAGTAGCAGCTGGAGGACCAACAGTTGCAGGGGACCCCCAGCTACAGAGGTTGACAGAGTTCTGAGACGAATGGAGCACAACCTCACTGCTCTCACTCGTACTGTACATATGGTTGAGATTGAGGATCTCCCACCTTCTATGCAACCTCATGTAGTAGGGGTGCCTTGGACTTGGGTCCAAATATTCTAGCGTTTGGCCAACTCCGTTTTACATTATGGTAGGGCCAAATGGCCCCGTGCTTAGACAGTATACACCATTGATGTGTCGAGGGCACTTTTTGTATATGTATTTTTTGAGGGCATAAGCCCAACGATGTATAATGAAGACTTTTTGAGGCATTCACATCCACCTATGTACTCATAACAAGTTTTGGATATATATATATATACATCTTTTCTATCTTATGGATGACATATTTTACAAATGTATGTACATGTGTATGTGTGTCCTTTTCTTTTTATGTGTGTGCAACATGCCAATCTAATATTTGATTAGCTCGATTATATGTTAGATGATTAAATCTCCTAGGAACATGGATATACGTAATGTAATCGAAAGAAATTTCTTAGAGACATACCCTAATGAATCGTTGGTGCAAAGTGGCATCAACACAATCAACTAAGCATCTTGGTAGACCCAAAGGTGAGAAATTCCATGCGACAAAGCATCAAGAAGCAATTCTACCATTGCAATGTATTCAACAACATTATTTGTAGGGTTGCCTAGAAAAATACCTCCAGAAGATAGCAACTGGCCTCCAGGTGTGAAAATCACACAAGTTGTGGAAGCAAGCCTCCGAGTGTGTCGGCTAGCACCGTCCGCGAACCCAAAATACACCTATGATTCACTTGACATCTGCCACAGTGAAAAAGAAGACATAAATAACTACACATCCACAAAACAAAAAGACAAAAACTGTATAAGAAGCTATACATGTGTACAAGAAGTCACCCAGGTGACCAACCTAAGAGTAATACTTCTTGAGCTAGAGCCCATTTCTAAGCTCCGCCAAGGCATTTCCTTCAAAATAAACTAGATGATATGCGCCCTTCTTCAAGACCTTTTTTACAATGAACGGTCTAAACCACATGGGTTTGAACTTCCCTGCCCCTAGGGGATCTTTGTCTTGATCATAGACCAGGAAAAGATCGCCTTCGGAGAAAATTCTAGGACGAACGAACCGATCGTACTAACACTTGGCTCGTTGCTTATGAGCCTCATTGGTTGACATTGCATAATAACACTACTCATCGAGTTGCTCGAGATATAGTAGGTATTCCTCAAGTGGTGAAGTTTCTGGTAGTAATTCCACTGCCAATTTTAAAGAAGGAATCTAACACTCAATAGGTAAGATTGCGTATAGCCCGTATACGAGTTGAAAAGGTGAAAAACTCATGGCAGTGTTCAAAGACGTTCGGTAGGCCCACAACGCTGAGTAGTGAGTACAACATCAAATGCCAATTTGACTTGGCGGAATTGATCGTCGGTTGAAGAATAATCTTGAGAGACTTATTCATAGCTTAAACCTGACCATTCGCTTGCAAGTAATAAGGTGACAAATGTTCTTGTCTGAACCCGAGCTTTAATGTTAACTCAATCATCATTTTGTTCTGGAAGTGACAGCCATGGTTAGTGACAATCTCCTTCGGGATACCGAACCTTGCTACTATTTGAATAAAGATGAAAAGATCCACAATTTCACCATCATTACTAAACGTTGGCATAGCTTCGATCCACTTTGTGAAGTAGTCCACTGCTACGATGATGTAACAATGCCCCCTGCCTGAGGCCGGGTGACCTGTAGTAAATTCAATCCCCCACTTGGTGAAAGGACCAACAAAAATGATAAGAAACATAGGAGTAGGATGCACCCGCATCTTCCGATAGAAGATCTGGCACAGGTGGCACTTCTTGACCACCTACACGCAATCCTTGATTAATGAGGGCCATAAGTAACTTGCATGTAGAATATTTTGGGTTGTTTCCAACCCAGACAAATGACCGCAACATGCTCCAGTGTGAGTCATTCAAAACGAGCTATGCTTCTTCATGGATACGGCATCGACAAAGAATGCAATCCACGCCTCGATGATACAAAGTGTCATCAAGAATAAGATAGTTTATCGCCTGATGTCGAATGCATCGACGCTCGTCACGGGAAGCAGAAGCAGGGCACTTCAAAGTCTGGATATAGACCAATATATCTCCATACCAGGAATCCAAAGATGCAATTAGAAAAATTTCTCCCTTAATAGGCAACTATTCAGGCATGATATCACTAGACACGACTGGAAGTTCTGAAATGAGTACGACAAAGACCAATGACTTTTTAGATTTCGCAGAAACAAAATCCAAGTCAAACTCCTGTAAGATGACTATCCATCTACTAAAATTTTCGCCAATGACTTGTCTTGTTAACAAATATTGGAAAGGGTTCACGATGACAATGACAGTGGCCTTGCGAAGAAAAAATTAGTGACGACATCGTTGGACAGCATGAATAGTTTCCAAAGCAATATTCTCAACGTGAGAATAGTTGAGTTCCAGCCCAACCAGGCCTTGACTAAGGTAATATATAATGCTCTCTTCGAGCAGATCATTTTCTTGAACCAAGACCATGATAATGGTCGACTCTGCAACAGCCAAATACAACAAGAAATCTTTTTTATAATCAGGAGGCTGGAGCAGAGGGGCATACGTCAGGGCACGTATCAACGCTTCAAGGAGTGCTAAGCAGCTTCATCCCAACAAAATGGGACCCCTTTTTTCAAGAGACACATAAACCCTTTAGTGATCTCGGCGTAATTCGCGATAAAACGTAGAAGAAAATTCACTTTCCCCTATCAGCTCTGAAGCTGGGGTATCGTGCACGGGGGAGGCAATTGAAATATCACCTCAACCTTGAGAGGATCGACCATGATCCCTGTTGTCGATACAATAAAGCCTAAAAGACGACCCAACGTAGCACAGAAATTGCATTTATTAGGATTCAAATGAATCCAATAGTAGCGACATCGCTCAAAGAATGGTCGAAGATGGGCAAGCTGATCATATCTCTTGCAAGAGCATGATGCTAGATCATTAATATACGCCTCGACTATGTGTCTAAGGTCATGAAAATAAAACGACATGGACCGCTGAAAGGTAGCTCAAACATTCTTCAGAACAAAAGGCATCTTACAATATGAGAACGTGCCCCACGGACAAATAAAAGTTGTTTTATGCTGGTCTTTGAGTTTGATTTGAATCTGATTGTATCTCGAGAAACCATCCATGAATGAAAAGACATTGCAGCCTACGCACTCATCGACAATATGATCGACGAACGGGGTGGGAAAGTTGTCTTTCGGATAGGCCATATTCAAATCACAGAAGTCCATACACACATGAATCATTCCCTGTTTCTTTTTAATCGAAACCAGGTTTGACACCCATTTTTTCAACTGTACGAGGTAGATAAAACCGGCTTTGAGAATTTTTTCTACTTATTCCTTGATTGTTTTCGCTTTTCGGGGAGTTACTGGTCGAAGCTTTTGTCGAACCGGTTTGGCATCAGGATAAGTCATAATTTCATGCTCGACAATTCGTGGGTCAATTCCTGGCATTTCCTCGTAAGACCAAGCAAAAATGTAGCAGAATTCTTTGAATAACTTAGTGTAAGTTCGAATCTCTTCGGAGGAGCAGTCTGCTCTGGCGAAAACTGATCCAGATTATTTTCGGCATGAAATGAGAGCGAAGATATAACACAGAAATATTCAGAGATATTGTAAGAGAAACAGTAATATAACAGACATATATTGGAAATATAACCAGAGGCAAAGATATACAATAATGCACGATTTCTATTAATGATACAAAGACTGTAAAAATACAGAATGAAAGACTCTCTAGAATGGTGACAGCTTATCTCTGAGAAGAGATGTGACGGCTACTCGCATTCACTAGAAGATGACTACAATGAGGCTTTGAAGGCATTTTTACAATAAAAAGGAATGCCAAAAAAACCCTAGACATCTAAAAACCTAACCCTAGGAGATAAAGCGCCAAAAGTCATGTGGGCCCCATTTAGGTAAGTTAGTACATCAATTTCCCGGGGTTGTAACTTTTGCATATGATCTCTGTTTTAGGTGTATGATAGCCCGTTGGAAAGGTATCATCAACGAGATTCATTTTAGGGGCTCAATAATGCCTCTAGATATCATTGAAAATATCGATCTCGAAAATCCTTCATTTAGGCCCTCAAAATAACCCCGAAAGTTAAAAACTGCTAAAAATAGTAAATTCCCAAAATTGCCATCAAACTATTTTGAGCCAGTTGGAAAAGGTGGGTGGCCACCGATATCCACTTAGATAAATCCTCCCTCCTTGGGAATCAATGGTATTTATTGCATTGAGTGCTCGGGGGAGAGGAAAAAGCGTTTGTTGAATCTGAATCTTGGTGAGATGCTTTTCTTGATGGAGACGTTGCGTTGCTCGGTTTGTGGAAGGCTATCATGAGCATGTGGCTGGAAGGGTTGGACCTTTTAAACCAATCTGGATACATGATATTCTTTTGTGTAGAAGGAATCTTTACACTTTGTTGCAACCTTGTCGACTTGCTTATGTTGGATAGAAGGTGCTTGGGGCGAGGTTGTAGTGGTTGCAGTGTTTTTTTGTTCCCCTTTTGAACAAATTGTGAAGAAGCTGAATTTTGCAGTATGAGATACTACCTTGCAGCACTATTTAGGTGGAACAATAGTTGGAACTACTTTTGGTATTTTGTAGAGATGACCCCCCAAAGTAACAATGACACTACGGGGTCGAGACTCATAAACAACATGGAATCTCCACATATATGGTTGGCCCAAGAGGACATCACAGACATCCAGTGGGGAAACATCACATAATACCTCTTCCTTGAAGGGTTGGATGTCATATGATAATCGACACTGTTGGTTGACACAGATATTTCATCCTTGGCGAAGCCACTTGATGTTGTATGGCTGTGGGTGTGGCGCTGTCGAAAATCCCAACTGTTTGATGACCTCTTATGAAATGAGGTTCTTCTAGCTTCCGCTATCAACAATAAAATTGTTAAGAACCAAACATCAATATAGCATAGAAAAACTTCAAGAAAAGTACTCAACGCCTTGAAAAAGAGATAATATCAGATAATAAGCCTCTTCGAGGGGGCAACCTCCTTTTACCCCACTTAAATGTT
>SNQJ01S0114901.1:28146-49033 GCA_010110895.2 Picea sitchensis
ATGGCCTAAAGACGACATAAATAAAATAACATTACTAATCTAAATCACAACTAATGGCCTAAAGCCGACATAAATAAAATAACATTACTAATCTAATATGCCCCAATTAAGTGGTAATGAGCCAATATTAGGGCTTAACAAAAATGCAAAGGGGTCCCCTTCACCCACATCTGTGAATGAAAAAGGCGCTACCCCTATTCTGGATCTATTGGTTCTTCTGGTTGAATTGTTGCAGTCACGACAATAACAGTGGGGTCTGCGTCAATGATCTATCATTTACCAGTATTTTCATAATCAGATTCTAAATCAGGGTTCGACTCCTTGTCTTTGATCTAGACCACCACTGACTGTTTTGAGAGAAATTCATCGGTGTTGTGCCAGGGGATTTTGTGGAAATCGGACCATTTTCCGGTGTCCTTATTTGTCTTCCTGTGACCCTTCTTTTCCTGTGGCTTGGACTGGTTTTCAGGAGACTGTTTGTTAGGGTCATATTTGTCATACTTTGGTTGTTGCAGATTTGCAGACCCAAACTCCTGTTTGTTCTGGTGCTTAAATTTCTGCTCGATTTTAACATCATATCAATAAGCAGCACCGAGTGATGAGATGTCCAGAAAATCCATTTCAGTCTGGATGTATCTGTGTAGAGCCCCATGGTATTTCAGAACCAAATGTCGTTCGGAGTCTTTGATACCCATCTTGGTTCGCAAGGTATGGAATGTATTGCTGAACTCCGGAACTGCTTGGCCCCCCTCTTTCCGCAATGTGGTCCATCTCATGTACTGGTCCTCATAGTTGCCAACAGGGTAATACTGTTCCTTTACTGCATCCACAAAAAATCCCCAAGTGGGCTCGACCCCATATATTCCAGAATCCTCTGTGGAAATTTTCTCCCAGTAAGTTTCCCACCAATGTTTGACATGGGGGAGAGCTTTAAGGAGTGTGAAGGTGATCTTTCCCCTATCGGAAAAATGGTGAATAGAGAAATAACCTTCTAGCAGATTTAACCATTTGTCTAGGGCTTCTGCATCTATCTGTCCTTCAAATATATGAATATCAAAATTAACTTGTACCTTGAAAGGTGAGGTGCTTCCAAAGTGTTCGCTTGATGAAGATGCGCCTATTGCTATCAGCAGGCGTTTAAGAATGTGGGAAAAATTCTCCATCATTTCGTCCCTTTGTCACATGAGAGCTTGCTCAAGCAACATATTGATAGGATCGTCTGGTCCATCATTTTTCTTTTCTTCCTCCATTGAGGGTTTCTTGGGTGTGCGAGAGAGATTGTCCTCAAGAGAGACAAGCTCAAGACCTAACTTGCTATACTCGGACCTCGTCGGGGACATGCACTAAAAAATGATCAAGAGTAGCTTGCTCTGATCCCATTGATCTGGATTATTTTCAGCATGAAATGAGAGTGGAGATATAACACAAAAATATTCAGAGATATTGCAAGAGCAACAATTATATAATAGAGATATATCGGAAATATAACCAGAGGCAAAGATATATAGTAATACATGATTTCTATTAATGAAATAAATGTACAGAGACAGTAAACATACAGAGTGAAATACTTGCTAGAATGGTGGCAGCTTATCTCTGAGAAGAGATGTGACGGCTACTCACATTCACAAGAAGATGATTACAATGAGGCTCTGAAGGCCTTTTTACAATAAAAAGGAATGCTAAAAAAACCCTAGACATTCAAAAACCAAACCCTAGGAGATGAAGCGCCAAAATTCATGTGGGCATTCTCCACAACGTTAGGGATTTTGGAGATATCGATTGGAATCATTGTAGTAATGCTTTCCATGTTACCCTCGGCATAAAATTTGTGCGTAGTCAGAGGATTGATAGGACAATAATTATCTCCATTCACGGTCGAAACAAATTATCTCACCTCTATTCTCTTTAACTCGAGAAGGAAGTAAGATCTATGATGTAGATCATCCCAAGGTCTATCGGGACCAGTCATTGCCTCGAGAATCGCATCGTCAAAGGGCAAGACCAAGTTGAAAGTATCTTGAGTAGCAAGAGAACCTTGAGCCCAAATAGGCTCAAGAACCAGATCTAACTCCTATGCGGGAGTCGAATTCGGGTTGACCGAAGTCTGTTGGACAATGTTGTACGCAACCTCAGCCGCAGATAAGGGCATGGCCATGCCATGATGCCATGTCCCTTCTATCAAGGCTAATGGGGAAGGTAAAGTCCATGGATCGTTACAGTATCTCGTTCGAAATGACAACACTTGTAGAATTGCATCCCTCGGCTAGTCAACAATAGTCGATATAAGATTTACATCGGCAAAAGGCGACGGGAATTCAAAAGTTCCCATCAACGATGGAAACAAACCAACACCTAAGTTGACAGTGTCGGGTTGCAGACTATCAATCATTGGGACCGTGGAAGCCCCCAATGAAGGGTTAGGACGAGAGAAGGACACCTAGTCAATGGTCATAATCCGGCCCTCATGCGGAAAACACAAGACCTAAAAAACCATAGCAACCACTGCATGCATCGCATAAGTAGAACTCCTTCCTAAAAACAAGTGTTAGTTGAGAGGCGCATCGACTACTTCAACTTCGACACACACGGTTTTTCCTCCCAACTACACGAGGAAAGAAGGAATAATTCCATGTGGTATAAACGACCGATCATCAAACGTCGTAAGCAACATAGGCGACGGAGACAACCCAGGCTGGCCAATGGCCTTCCAACATGCCAACGACATCATGCAATTCGAGGCACCCTTGTCAACAATTGTACAGAAAATGTTTCACGTAAAAGATGTTGTGGTGAAAGCCACTACTATCTGAAAAACAACGTGGTAAGGAAGACGAGGTTTCAAGTTGGTTGGATCGAAAATGATCGCTCCCGGGTTACAAGTCTCTGTCGATCCCAAGGCAGATAACAGATCTTTTCTTTGCGAGGGGAAACTCTGGAGGACTTCCAAAGCAGACATCATGTAAGGGGTCTGTACAAAATCCTCTACAATAGAGTAGTTCTGGGAGGCCCTCGCATTTGGATTATGAGAAGCCTTCTTAAATGCACCTTTAGGGATGCGAGTCATCATTTTGCTCGTCGCCTTCTCTATTTGGAGAGGAGTCGGTGGGTTCGTGGCTTATTTTCCCTTCTCGACAAATTTTGGCATTTCGTAATCTCGGGCCTTGGTCACTATATTGGACTCGGCATTCATCATGTAAATATTCATGGTCGGGTTATTATTGGTAAACGCGGGGGGTCCCTAACTGCCCCCTGATGTGCTCATGGATGTTGAAGCTTAAGCCATGTTTTTCCCTTGTGTAAAAGGGTTCGTTAGCACAATAGGTTGTTGTTGCGCTAATAGCTTCTGGGCTTCTACAAGCCGATGGCACAGATGAGTCAGGTGGTCTTCCGTGCAGAGATTACATGGATACTTCGATTTCTTCTTCTCCATTTTTCCCCTGCCAACATTATTGGTAGTATTTTAATCCCATTTACCCTTCTTGTTTCGTTGTTTCTTCTTTCCCTCGCGCTTCTAGTTGGCCTTGGGATTCTTTGACTGCACACTGTGTATATCCGATGTCTGGGTAGGGTGAACAATAGAACTTTCAGTCTGGATGGCGACAATCTGTTCTGTAGCATCAACAATTGTTGCAACTGATTCGACAACAGGTCCATGGACTAACTTTGTGTTGAGCCCAAAATAACATCGGCATGGGGTCCAAACTTTTTCTTGGCCTTATAAAGAGTAGATCGTGGCGCATCTGTCAAAATCTCATAGAGAATGTCAGACTGAGAGTAGATCAATTCGAGCTGTTGCGCTCTCATAATCACTTCCTCTTCTGAAAACACTCTGGAAATCACTACGTCCTTGGATACACAGGGCACCAAAGACTTCAGGAACCACACAAGCAATAAAGAAGGAAGGACCTTGACCTTAATTAAGCTCTTTCTATGCTACCATTCTCGAATATGATCAAAGATATGGTCAGCCTTGGTTTGCTCAAAGTTGGCCGACAATTCGGTGTTGGCATCGTATCTCACAGGTAACTGGAAATGGTTCAAGAAGACCATTGCCAAGTCGTTTAAGTAAGAGTACCTCAAGCGGTCAAGTTCAATATACCATTTCGCAGCACCCCCGATAAGAGTGCGTTGAAAAAGGCTCAACTAGAAAGATTTATCCTTCAACGAGTTTGATGAGCACCATAGATAAAAAGTTATCACATGATCACCTGGATCTTCACCAAGCTTCCCCTCAAATTTTGGAATATCTGAGGGAAACTTAGTCGACATGGGAGGCCAACGTGGATCATGACAAATTGGGTCATTCAGTAATCTCGACAAGTCTAGCATATGTAGCGTTGCTAGAAATGGTAGTTCAGGTTGTGAATTATTTACAAGAAAAGAGGGTCCTAGAGTTTGACTGGCACCAGGTTGTCAGGAAAAGTTGGACTGTTGGCCAAGGTTTTGGTAAAAACCGTGGCCTTGACCAGCATAGGGAAACTGTGTATGTTGGGGTATCATCGACTGACTCCTAAAATTGGATGACATAGCTTGTGCATGGATTACTCCATGCATTGTGTTCCAAGGACCTTGGAAGGGGATAGCCCCAGCCAATCCGATGGGAATGGGTACGGAGCCTTTCTCAGGGTTCCATTGAGCAAGGAAGGGATTTCCCTCTACCAGCATCCCTTTCGAGGGAACCGATCCCTGCCAAAGATTCCAAAGACCCTGTGTGGAGAAAACTCCAGTCGTCGTCTCTTGTGAAAGAATAGTACCTTGAATGGGGTTTTGTTGACCAAAAATGGGGTTGCCCCCATCCAAGACAACAACTGAAGAAAAATCGTTGTTCCCAAACACGTCGAACAAAGAGAAAGGCATAGATCCCACCGGCGTTGTATAAGAGGAAAGTCCTAAACTACCTCCTCCAAACAAGCTATAATTATTGTTTGGGTCGATTGGTTGCTGAAAAGCACCACCGAGCGAAGGGGACAGAGGAGGTATATGACCCTCACCATAAGAGATATCATTAAAAGGGACATAAGCACCCCTGGTTGACCCTTTCACGGAAGCATTCGAGCTCCCTGCCCCCAGACCCATGGTCTGTAAGCTATAATACATAAGAAATGAGTTTGAATCAAAGTCGAGCATCCCATATGAGAAGGGAAATCTCATTGCACTCTGAGTGAACGAAGCAATGGCCAAAGCCGATAACGGTATCAAACTGTTGCTTAAAGTTGAGGGGGTCGAGACCATTGTGGTCCTAGCTGGCGAAGGTGGGAGAGGAGGTATGATTCCCTTTGCGGTAGTAGTCATACTGGGAGTATGAGGACTCCTGGACGAAGTAGCAACATTCGCTTCCATTGTCGCTCGTAGGACTAATTGGAAATCATAAGGTGCCACCTCGAGAGGGACAATCTGAATTAAGATCGGCACCGACAAGTCAGTAATCGAAGGGTTAGCTAGCCTCAGAGCCTTTGCCTCAAGGTCAGAAATGGTAGGTTCCTCCGGAGTCAAAAAGTGTCCTTGCGGAGCAGGCTTGGGCACAGTTTCCTGCGACCTGGTCACCTCAAATGACCATTCTTGTTCAATTCTTCGCCTAAATGGTGGCGTAGGTGGCTCCAATGTAACCGACGACATGCCCTGAAGCCTTCATGACCAAAAAAACTATTGATCTCCCACTTTGTGAAATGATCAAATGACACAATAAGGCTTTACTAGCATTGAACACCAAGCACACACTAAAATTTTTCCTAAAGACAAATCAAACAATCGACTATCTAATAGGAAGGACAATTACGCCAATCGACACTAGAGAAACTAACCGGTGTAAGTGGAACTAGAACACGGAAGCACCCTCTGGGTATACTTTGAGAAGCGCGATCTGACATCTGCCCTAGGTACCACGGTATACCCCTGCAGCCACTTGTGTAAGTCCATAAAATATGGGCAACTAGGTTGCCAACTCGCAGTCAGTTACCAGGTGGGTACAATCGACAGTCGGGTAGATCGGAATGAGCAAGATAACAAGTCTAAATCCTATCAAGGGTATCGAAAGCAGATGGTACGGAAGACAATAGAGGATCTTGAATAGATTCCAGGTCCACCAAGCTCCGTAGGCAAATGCAATCGGTATTATTCCCGAGAAAGACCCTCAATATACAATCCCACTACGTTTAGTCCAACTCTGGAGGGGTTATCTCTATTGCCTTTCCTCACGTGACCTCGTGTTTATCCCTTGTGTTAGATGGGGGTCCCGACTAACTCTTACAACATTGGACTTAAATAACTCCCTAACTCAGACTCTAATGTTTGATTTAAGTGTCCTTGAAGAGTTTCCTCTCCAAACCTAATTCAAGGCCCGAAAACCCTAAACTAGTTTGTGAACCCTACAAACAGAAAATTCTAATGTATTTTATATTAGGCATTATTTTAAGGCTTGATTTACTCACAAGGTACGGTAGTGAAACTAATGGTGTTATAAAGAGACGAATAAGGGGGAGAGAATTAAAGCACTTGAAAGCAAAATTACTTCGAATTTAAAAGCAAAGCTTGTAACTAACTCTTTGTAAACTCAACTTTTCTTAACTAATATTTATATATCTTATAAAGAAATCCTAAAACTTGCTTTCGCTTGACTACAAACTACTTTTGTTTCAAGAAATCAAGAAGAACTCGAAAAGAAAGACTCTTTTTTCTTTTTGCAAATAACAACTTTAACTACTTTACCAAACTAAAATGCAAGAAAATGAATTTTTTTTTCAACTGCTTTAAGGAAAAAAATTGAAGTAATCTTTTTTCTTTTTTTCAAAGCAAGTAAAAAAGGATAAAAAGAAAACTGAAACAAGATTGGAAAAGAGCTTCAGCCCACTATGGATCGCAGGGATTCAATCAAGCAACAAAAAAAGGGCAGATCTAAGACTCAACATCATCCTCAAAACCTTTTTAGGGTAAACACAAGAAGACTAAGGAAATGAGTCAATTGAAGCCTATACCCAAGCTATGGCCACAAGCAGAGACTCTAGTTGATTCAAGAAAGCCCTGAGAAGTTGAACTTCAATCAGGAAAGAGGCAAAATCCCTCCTTTAAAAAAAAAAAAACTTTCATGAAACAAAGACGTGGTATGTTGCATTAGCAGCATGTGTATGTACGGGGGTTGTTTACTGTGCAGAGTGCATATGTACGCGGGTTGACCCACAATAGGATGTGTACACCTCTATGTCTTTTCAAAAATTAAAAAGACCAGTCAATCTTACAAGGCAGGGACAACTAGTATGCACCCTGGAGGTGACCAGAACCCCTTGACAGACTCAGCAAACTTGAAATAAACTTGAAAGGAAAACAAAAATAATCAATCAACCCAAAACCCCCTAAAAAAATCCTAGAGAGATCCCCAATATGGTCACCAGTTTGGCTAGCGGGAAAATCCTCCCTTTAACTACACCAGGGTTTAAGATGTAGAAAGAGCGAATGACCATCTAAAAGTCAATCTATTTTCTACTCTACCCCAAACATACCAAATCAAATTAAAAGAAAGCAATAAGAGAGAAGATTGGTAACTGTACCTTTTATCCCACGTCTGGTGATGATCTCCTCAAGATCTCTAGTTCCAACGACTGCACGTCTCCTCCCAAGGCTGACCTGCATCCAAAACTAGGCAAACAAGGACTACAAACATGTTATTCTATTCATGAGTTAGAGTTAGATATCAAATGCTAAGTATAAATCAAATAAAAACACACAAAACATCATCATTTGGGATAGGGAAAAGAGATTATTTTATTCATCAAACAAAGACTGGAACTTACAATCTGTGTCGGCTACCGTTCCGCAAACCTGGTCCGGGCTCCTCTTTACAATGCTCCAAGTGCACCTTCAATATGCCTCTTATCTCAATATTCTAATCACCTCATGGGAAGGGAATGGATTGAATGGAGGAAGAAGGGGTTGATGAGAGAATGTTGAGGCAATATCTCACAAAAGGTATCAAAAGCTTGGGCAAGGAGAGGAAGTGAAATTGGGCAGAGTTTCAATGTTCTTATGCTTGGATGTGAAATGAGACCCCAACACCTCCTTTTATATGATAAAATGATGGTTATTCAATTTGGTGATGGGCTATATTAGGTGAATTGGTTGGGAAACCTCCAATACCCATGAATTTCAACGAATTCCTTACAACTTTTTAATTTTTGCAAGCATAATCGGGTTGTTTAGTGTGCAGCAAGCGTATGTACGTGAGTTGTAGTGGTGAAGCAAGTGTATGTACGTGGGTTGTAGTGGTGCAACAAGCGTATTTACGCGGACTGTAATGGTGCAAATGCATACATGCTCTAAAAAATGCATTTTTAAGAAGAGTTCCTCAACATTGCTTTGGGAAAATATGCAAGTAAGAGGGCCAATGCCATGTATGCATGAGTAGGGCATTTTAGGGCTATAACACACGCCTCCCCACAAAAGAACCTTTTGGTCTCCAAAAGTATCAACTTTATCTCTATGAAAATGTCTTCAAAAGGCACATTCTTTCAAGACTCCTTAACCCATGTACTTCGGAATCAGAATGTGAAGCCAACACTTGCAACCGTTGCAAAGCAAATGTTTGGAAAAAGGCACATCCCTGTCTCCTTCACCTCTGTTCTTCGGAGCTGGAATGTCGAAGCCCACATCTGCATAAATTTGCAACTCATAGTTGATGACATGTATTTCAATCTTTGGATTACCTTACGTGCGAAGAGTTTATAACCATACTCATTGGTCAAGGTACAATGAATGCCAAAATGGCTTAGGCAAATTGCCCCATTCAACTGTTTACATAATGATTACAAAATGAATCCACTTAAGGATTAAGGCGCAAAAATAACGCCTCGCACTCTCCTCACTCAAGAGTGACTAAAAAACCATCACAATGCTTCATAATCATTTTACATCATGATTTCAAGCCAATTTCATGGCTTTTATATGGCAATTACATCAATTTTAATGTGCCAAACATGTGCACAAAGGGAAAATATATGGTTTTTAAACCCCCCTTTTACATAATGTGTGTGCAAAGAAAATACACTATAGAAACCATTACAATGCACTATAAAAACCATTACAATGCTTCATAATCATTTTACATGATGATTTCAAGCCAATTTCATGGCTTTTATATGACAATTACATCAATTTTAATGTGCCAAACATGTGCGCAAAGGGAAAATATATGGTTTTTAAACCCCATTTAGATAATGTGTGTGCAAATAAAATACACTATAAAAACCCTATGGTTCTTCTTACCCATTACAAAAATGTGCATCATTCCAACTTGGACAATGGTAAATACTATGGCATTTTATATTAAAAACTATGGTATATAAATAAAACCAAACTTTGAATAATCAAACTTTTACCCAAGTCTTGATTCTGATCCTCATTGATGACTTTGTTGCCCTCGATCTACTTTCCATAAATGAGTGTTCTTTTGGACATGCAGGCATGATATCTACAACGTGTGGAATCTTTTACGAAATTACGCACATTCGCAAAAGAACCAATTCGAACCGGAGTTTCTCCTAAATTGTAAATAAAACAGTCCTTGAAATTGTATGCAATGTTGTAGCAATAGTCCACTGCCTTCTTCACCAAAGATTTTAAATCTGCCTTCTTCATTTCGATGCAATGCATAGTTGCAACCAACAAATGCTTCACACCCTTGAGCCTTTATATTGTCTTTGGGTTTCGGCCTCTCCCCAGGAAGAAATACCTGCAATAAAAATAATTGGCTCTACCGCTATCTCTGATCGTGGACCCTGCAAGGACGTGAACTCCAACAACATCCTGCAATTTTACAGAAAATTAGTGGCGGAAATGATTTCTCGAAGCTCATATAGGAGAGCGCAACACCATTTAAATTTTATCTCATCTGTATTCCACAAAAGTTCACTCTAGTAGACCGAATTTCTCAACAATGAACTTGAACAGGACCATGAGCCAGTGTCGCTTCGCAAGTTCCTTTAATTCCTTTATGATGCCAGTGTATTATCTCATCAATTAGAAACATAACCACCACGTCATCATTATTATCAACATGTTTATTTGTTGCTAAATGTGACCTTTCATACATATTCTTACAACAATGTTGTCTACTTGAACTTTGTCCACTCTGGCCCACTGTTGTAGCAACCTTTGAAGATAGCAATCCTTCCGAAGAGCTGACTACTTGTCTATTATCATCTCTAAAAACATCTTCCATATCAAATGAGATGTGCGTTTCTTTCATCTAGGTAAATACAATCTGTTGAAGCAACTTTTTCTTTTGGAACAATTTCATGCATACATTTGATCATATCCTGGCGTTCATCAGAAGAAAGAGAAGAGGTAAGCCATGGAAGAAATTATTCAATCAGGTTCACAGGGATACTACACATGAACTACCACACTAATGCAGTCTGCTCTTCAAACCAAAATTGTTGTATAAGCAGTGGGAAAACCTGCTCCTCCTATTTTCNCCGCTATCTCTGATCGTGGACCCTGCAAGGACGTGAACTCCAACAACATCCTGCAATTTTACAGAAAATTAGTGGCGGAAATGATTTCTCGAAGCTCATATAGGAGAGCGCAACACCATTTAAATTTTATCTCATCTGTATTCCACAAAAGTTCACTCTAGTAGACCGAATTTCTCAACAATGAACTTGAACAGGACCATGAGCCAGTGTCGCTTCGCAAGTTCCTTTAATTCCTTTATGATGCCAGTGTATTATCTCATCAATTAGAAACATAACCACCACGTCATCATTATTATCAACATGTTTATTTGTTGCTAAATGTGACCTTTCATACATATTCTTACAACAATGTTGTCTACTTGAACTTTGTCCACTCTGGCCCACTGTTGTAGCAACCTTTGAAGATAGCAATCCTTCCGAAGAGCTGACTACTTGTCTATTATCATCTCTAAAAACATCTTCCATATCAAATGAGATGTGCGTTTCTTTCATCTAGGTAAATACAATCTGTTGAAGCAACTTTTTCTTTTGGAACAATTTCATGCATACATTTGATCATATCCTGGCGTTCATCAGAAGAAAGAGAAGAGGTAAGCCATGGAAGAAATTATTCAATCAGGTTCACAGGGATACTACACATGAACTACCACACTAATGCAGTCTGCTCTTCAAACCAAAATTGTTGTATAAGCAGTGGGAAAACCTGCTCCTCCTATTTTCGTCACATGTTGACAAAGAGATGTTTGAATGGCCTTTGTTCAGTGAACAAGTTCTCATTGCAATTTCACAGAACCATGGTCACTGTCCTTGAAGGCTGAATTTATCAATTCAAACACCTGATCGAACAAGTCAATTTTCCCTTTATGCTCTAGACAATATGCATGAGCTACATTCTTTACACACATATCAAAAGATGGATTCAGCAATAATCAATTTGGCGCTGACCTCCAAACAATTATTTCCATCGGCGTTAGCAATAGACTCATGACAGAAAGCATCAATCAATCCCCATATAACAGAAGCATCGTAGAAGACTCGATCTGCTAGACAAGTCCATGGGCATCTAAGCATGGAGCATTGCTCGAGGAGGGACTTTCATATAATGGCCCAGTTTAAAATCTTGCAAGAATGCCAGGGCTTGGGTCATGTTGATATATCTATACGCCTTGAAGCAAATGTTTGCAACTGGTCTTCTTGGATAAATATAACCTATAATGTACTTTGTTATGAGGTTCAGACCTGGCATCTGATTAGTGATTGCAGTTATTATACCAATGGGAACCGTGAAGAATATGGCAATAGCTCAAGTGAGTAATACTCCTCACCAAGGCAATTGAATTTGATCGATGTAATACTCGCATGTAAAAATAGTTAAAGATACATTAACAATTATAATTACAATAAGCCATGATTCTAGCACTTGCCTATACTTCCTCATTATTCTGGTGTGCACATCCATTTTTCGATCTTTGAAAACATCGTCGAAATCTACAAATCCTACACAAATCTCTACCCATTATTAGAATTCCTTGGATACCAGACATGAACCCCTCACCAACGTAGGCAACAACAACAAGCACTCTATCAAAATAAATGGTGTGACAGAGATTCGACCCCTCATGTTTCCATGGCGAGTGCTATCATTTTCATTGGAATTGACTCCAACCGATCGCACAATACAGGTGTATTCTTCGACATATGTTGGTGATAACGCTGAGGAGATATGGCATGTTGTTATAACTGGGTGCCAAATATAGCACGAAACTACCACCTGTCACAACCGTGATTTTCTGGGGATTGACAGCGAAAATAGGTAGAAACTTGCTGCATGATTTCACGCTTGTATCATGTCTAAATACAAGGGAGACCAAAACCATGGCAACAAGAACCAACAATATGAAAAGTCTGCAGTCAAGCATGGGTAAAAGAGCGATCTCCTTAAACTCTACAACAAATTTCCCATTTTACTTTAGATTTCTTACGGATCTTGTGTAACCACCTTATCAAAATTCGAAGTCTCCATTGCTGACAATACAACAATAGAATTCTCCAAAGCTAACCAACTCAATCAGTGTTGGAACGATAGAGAAATCACTTATTGCCTCTGATACTTGTGTGCATATGCAAGAGAATGGAGCACGTCAATGCAAGGTCCTTGAGCCTCGCCCTCTAGAATATTTTCACGACCATTTGATCCAGTGATGTTGCGGCTCTTCCAAGCAAATAACATCTCTACCATGGATCTACTTTTTCTAATGTCGCGCATCTCGTAAGCAAGAATACATGATCGCCCTTACACAATAGTGTTATTTTTCATCAAAGATACAGAATCAGGCTTAGAGGCATAGGAAGGCTAGTGACCCACTGATAAATGGCCCTCATACATTTTTCTTTTACAGAAGATTCAGGTGATGGTAAATGCCCATCAGAATCCGGAACGCTCCTCCAAGATTGTAAAGTCTAAATGACAGAATCGCGAACTGGTTTGACCTTATCAAATTGACATGATTCTAAGAAGCAAAGTAGGATGACTTGAAAGGCAAAAGCAGAGGAGGAACAATCATTGTGCATCATGCCCATTGCACTGGTTTGTAGAACCGTCAGTGCAAGTATTGTTGGTCTTTACACCTGAGGTTTGGTCGACCTAGATGTAATTCGTCTCAACATGTGAGGGTCTGGGAGTCTCCATTTTCTCTACTGTTTTTGAGTCTCGATATCATTCTTGATGTTGCTTCACAATTTTATGAAACCTTCAAGATGGTTTACATGGCTACGAGCACAATTGGGCGTACCATCCACCCTTATATTGCAACTGCTCGAATAGATTCGCTTGCAATAGGAACGTCAACATTTGCAGTAGATTCATTAAGTTCCCTCACAATATTATATGTATTACCCTCCTTTTCCATCATTGTAAGCATTTCAAAAGGATTCATGTACAAAACCTAGAAATATTTTTTTATAGGAAAATTGTATCTAATTTGCATTATTGTGATTTGGTCAACAAATAAAGATACCACAACCCCATGAATATAGAATAAACAAGATGAATTGCTCCATACCTCCATGCTTGCTTAGATAGTTGAAACTAATTTTCTTCATGTTCCTTTTTTTTGTTTAATAATGGAAACAATAGAAATGATTTCAATTACACAAAAATGCCAACCGTTTCTTACCCAACCAATCGAAGGTGCCCTCTTCCTGCAGCTGAGTTCCTTCAGGGATTGGTGTAGGAACATTGATCACAATCTCTTTCATCACCCTTTGTGCAACCCCTTTCTTGGTGGGTGCTTCGACATATTTCTTGCTTGGTGTGTGACGAAGCTCGGGATGAAGCTTCCAACACTTCCTCTCCCAATGACCACTTAGATTACAATGGTTGCAATAATTTCTTCATTTGACCTTAAACAAAATCTCCTTGTCATGAGGGCATGGAAGAGGTTCCTTGTTTGTCTCACTTCCAGTGGACATGCTCGTCTTCTTTACCCAAGTTTTCTTCTTGTGATCTTTGGCTACATCACGGTTAGAAAATCGAGTGAAAGAATGAATATTGCAAGAATCATGCTTCTTAAAATTAAAGAAAGAATTTCACTGAACATGACCCTTATACCTTCCAGGCTTATCCTTGTTGTAGATCTAACAAGGACTAGGACTATATGATTTGAATCCTCTCTTGGAATTCGATGATGTGGAAATGGTTTTTGAAGTGGCTCTTGTTTTAGCGAACTTTGAGCACTCTGCAATCTCCTCTTGATCATATCCCAAACCTGTAAATCATGGTCTTTGTACCACCTCTAATGGTTGAGTGATTCATTGGCCATGACTGCCAAATACATCTCCTTTGTATCCCATCTTCATGAGGAGCTTCATGCCCACGTTAGTTTCATACTGAGACAAAATTGAACATGAAGAAACATCATATACCTTGGTTTGAGTGTGGGCATCCACGATAGAAGGCTCTTTGTCTTCCATATGTTCACCATGTTGCAACTTAGCCAAGAGATTATCCTTGGTTTGCAATTCAAGCTGCAATTCTTCAATAATTCCATTGAGGACTTCTGCATGAAGCTGATATCTCTCTTGAAGCTCTTGCCTCTCTTCTTCTGCAACTTGCAAAAGTCTCCTCAACTCTGCATTTTCAGCTTGAATGTTGTGATTTATCTCTTCTAACTCTTGAAGTTTTTCTGCTTTCTTTGCTCCTTTTCCCATCCTGCAAAGCAGTCATCCTGCTCTGATACCACTTTATCTGAAAACAAGCGAGTACTTACTCTACACAAATCTTCAATCGAGAATTGTTTTCTAACAAATTATTTGCATAAGAATTAAAGGGCATATGAGTCCATTATTAACCATGTTTTTAAACAATAATACATAAAAACACATGAACTCAAAATGGAATAAGCATATAAAAAGACAAGAGAGAGACAATTGATGTTGATAACGGAGTTCACCCCTCCTGGGCTACGTCTCCGGACCCGCTTCAATTGGAATACGAATCGCTTTCATTCCTTCTTCAAAATATGTTGGGACCTTCTCATAAGTGATTACATAAGAGATGCCTTCTCCTTCAATGAGGATCCAAGAAGACTACTCACGCTCATATCTCTTCATACATCAAGAAGGATAATTCCTTACATGAATAAGTCTCTCAATGCTTAGGAGTAGTAGAACTGTGGCTCTCTAACTCCCCTCATTAATTCCTCATTACTCTCTCCCCTTACATTGGCTTCGCATAAGGCATTATATATTTTTTCCTCACTCACTCTTAAAAAAAGCATTAATTCTTAGATCCACAATAATAGGATCTAATTGCAAAAGAGGAAAAACAAGATCCATAAATGTAGGATCTCAACCTATCTTCAAGTTCATAATGGGAAAAGTCTCAAAACCACCCAAAGACTCTTCAACCATGCCCTTGATTCTCTCAAGCTATAATTGAGAATAATGGAAAATTGGTGTGAGGTGGTTTCTCACATAAAAACCAATTTCCAAAATTATTATTTAATGATAAATACGTGAGTCTAATTTCCCTCGCAAGTATTAATCATTTTACATCAAAAGTGAATAATAATGTATGAGATTTTTCAAAAGCTCATAAAGCATAGTTAAATGCATGAACATCTCATAAAGGCATTAAAAATGAATGAGACCTTTTTCTCACAAAGTACTAATGCATGAGAAAATAAAACTCAAAAATATATAAGTTCACCCTTTCATCACTTTGTCACCAATTTCAACTCAACATGGCGAGCAAAGTAAAAATCCTTCCCATGTGTGGAGATCTGCCTGGATCATCAAAGCCTCAACCTCCTCAAAACGCCCTTGTGTCAATGCATATCAACCTCACCACCAAACCCTAGCCCCATGGATGATGTCATGCTCCTAAAGATGATGTTTTGCCTCTCCTAGGAAAAATTTTTAGCAAGTAGGGGCCAGGTTATGTCGTCAAAGTCATCTTCTACGCCTCTAAAGTTTCATCTCTCTCATCTGGAATGCAGGCCCTTGGAATCCACCTATGGGCTTCAAGCCCCATGGAATCCCAAGCTAGGCTTGTTCCTCCAAAAAAGTACACCAACTAGGTCTTGCAAAGACAATTAAGCACGCCATCCAAGGATCGCAAGTTAAAGTATCATGATAAGTAAATCAAGTCAATAAATGAGCCACCTAATCATGTGCATCAAAGATTACCATGTCAAACCATTAAGTTCTCAAAGACATTATGCTACTTGTCAAGCTTGGATATGGGAGGGTTGACAAGGTGTCCTATTGGGTAGGTCTTTCCCTAGGTCAAGGAGAGTTACCAAGAGATCCCTCTTTAATCCATGTGAAGTGGATGAAGTGGTTAAGGGTCAAGACTCAATGGGCATGGGGTTCATGACATACAAGGGGTTTTAGTGTCTCACTCATGGGTACCTTTGTAGAGGGATGAAGTGGTTAAGGGTCAAGACTCAATGGGCATGGGGTTCATGACATACAAGGGGTTTTAGTGTCTCACTCATGGGTACCTTTGTAGAGGGTGTGTGGCACCTTCGTTTACAGTGAAATTTTTCCAAGCCCATTGTTTTTTTCATTCTTTGTTTCATTCATATCTTAAGGACAAGTTGAAGGCCACTATCTTGGTGTGGTGTCCAGATAATGACAATGACACTCACAAACACCTACTGGAAATGAGAAGGTTGGCTTGTGATGAGACCCCTTTTCTCTCAGCCATGCAACTGAGAGCCATTAACCTTGCTTGGTGACCAAATGATGGTAATGCCATACCACTATATATATATGAACATCATAGGCCGACTTGTGATGAGACCTCCTATCCTCCAACTAACCCTTTTAAGCATTCTTAGTCATTATTCTTGTGGGTCCCCTTTTTCTTACAGATAATCATTTCATTGCTTTCTAGGGGGGATCCCTAGGCGAAGCATCTAGAAGGTTTATATAAAGGATTTTAACTTTTACCCAACATCAATCCCTCTGGTCCTTCAGCCCCTTCTTCCCATAGAATGAGGGACACACGCTTCTTGGGTCAATACACTCTAAAAATCCCAAGAGATAAGGAAATGGGGGCAAATAGTGATTGAAAGTGGTAGTATGAACGGGAATGATACGATGGCTCTTCAAGGGAGTTCCTAGTAGCAAACAAATCCCCAAGTAAGACCACTTACTAGGGAAAAATATCAACCACCAAGGTGAAGCAGGGCAAAAGGCATAATGTCCAAGCATATGTCATGAAATCTAAAGCAGTCTAACATACAACATACTTGAATGCCTCAAATATTGAAATGACACTCACCATAATACCTGACTTGTACCTCATGGAGCAAGGCCCATTTCCTCCTGGAAGCCAGCGAGTGTGGTGGATGCCATCTGAAAATCTACGACCTCTGTGGTGGTGAGAAGAGTCTCCATCTATGCAAAGGATATTGCTAGTCATGTAGTCTCTCGGCACTCCATATCTGCAACCTAAGGGCCTTGAGACATAATCTCCTTAGTTTTCCCACAAAATGGGGATAACAGACCCAATACAGCTCCTATAGTTGAATCTGAGGCATCGGTCGAGATGTGGAATGGGAGGCTCCAATTTGGTCCTCTCAATACTGGGCCTGAGGAGAGATTTTCCTTGAGTATATCAAAGGCATGTTGATATTCATCATCCTAATAGAATTCAATATATTTTGCAAACTTTGAATAGGGACAAGGCTATCTTCACAAAATTTTCTACAAGTCGTCGATAGTATCCTAAATGACCTAGGAAGCTTTGAACTCCCTTCTGATTGGTTGGAGGTAACATTTTGACAATTACTTCTATCTCGATTGTGTTACCCCCCCCATGGCTAGGGGTGAATATAGGATATCATGTCTCAAGGCCCACAACAAAGAACATGATCTACACCATGATGATGATGATGATGATGATCAACATGTCCATAGATGGTAGCCCTGCAACACCCCATATTTTCCTCCCAACACAGATCAACCAAGGCTCATCACATTCAAGCAATCCAAAGTATGGGAGATGGTAAGTTATTGTAACAATGAGGTATGTTGGTCCTTCTTTCATGCAAAGTTTTGTACTTAATTTGTCGGGCATGTGGATGAGAATCTTTGGTTGAATTTGGATAATGGATCACTGGTTTGGGAAATTTTTTCAGTTTCCTTGTTTCACCTTGGTGGTAAGCTTTTGTGCCCTAGTATCGTGTTGTCACTGCCTAGGGAAAAGGTGTAATACTATGGGGGCCTACCAAGGGTAACATTCCATGCCCGACCATACTTAACACTTTCCATCCTTAATCCTCTCATATTATACTAAACTTTGTCTATGGTCCATTGTTTCACGAGAAGAGGGGTTGAAGGCCAAGAGGTTGTTTCACAACTGCTATAAAAGAATAAGAAAATGATGCTAGAAAATAAAGTGAATATAGAAAAACAGGACCACCAAAAGTTGATCCAACTTGAGCTCTACTCATTTGGTGCTAGCCTCGGTCCCAAAATATAAATGCTAAAGCTTGAAACGATATAGAAAGGGACCCGCAAATTTGAAAATTATAAATGAAATGATAGACTACCAAAATCCGGTCCAACTTGAGCTCTCTTCATTCGGTGCTAGCCCCGGTCCCAAAAAAGTAATGTGAAAGCTTGAAGCCCTATAAAAAGGGACTCACAAATTTGAAAATTATAAATGAAAGAATAAACTACAAAAAGGCAAAAAGCGGTTTGGAAAAAGGTGGCATGGAAATATTGGGTAACTTAAGAGCAAGTGCACCCTCCACAAAGGTGCTCACAGAGATGGATTAACAACATAAGCCATGAAGTAAGCCATGAACCATATCACTTTCACACTTACTCTTGGTGGGTTTTTACTTTCCCTTGTCACTCTTGGGACCTATCCCTCTACCTGGGTTATTTTATTTCATGTCTAGGTGGCACACCTAATAGAGTTGGATGAAGACCAACCCATACTTAAACTTAGTAACTCACATGGGGTCTTGGGATGGTGTGATGATTGAAGGAAATATTGAGATGAATTGTCTTACATGGCTTATATATTAAGTTGTAGCTTACTTTGCATGTCTTAAGGACTGATGTTTCTCATGAACTTTGGTTAACCATGTTTTATACTTTGGCTTGTTTTAGATGCCCCTGACATGGTTCTTGAGGGACATTTTGGGCTTGTACCCAGGACATTGTGCCTTTATTGCAGGACTTTGGCACGTGTGATGGAGAGTAGTACATCATCCAATGAATCACCACCCTTATACAATGTCTCTCACATTCTCAAGACCTTGAATGATGGATAGATGGGCTTGGTTTGACCAGTTCTGGTCATTATACCACAGATATGGACTGGAAGCCCCACAGGATGGGAAAATTACCCCAGGGATTTTTTGCACATAGGATAGAGGACGTTGCAGTAGCAAGTGTTTTGACATCACTTGGAGACGTGATTGCAGCCCTCTAAGTATTGGACGTGGCCTTTGGAGGCTCTAAACGTCACCTCTTGGCTCTTGACGTCATCTTCTTGGCTAGGGTTTTGATGGATGGATGGGTACTAGATATGACTGGGATGTATTTGGGTGACGAGACACCTCACTTCATAGTCTTTCACCCCTAGAGGATGCCACTTGGCCTTTGGAGGCATGACATCACCCTCTCCTAGCATGATGTCACCCTTCTAGAGCATGATGTCACCCTTTTTAGGGTTTTGTGGTGTATATTTGAATTGTTGCATTATGTTAGAGGCAAATTAAGGGGTCAACCCCACTCATATTTTATTGTTGACAGATTTTGTGGACAAAATGTATTAAGGTAGCCTCACATAAAAAGGTTAGCCTCATATTTCATTCAACTTCTCACCATTTGTGAGAATACTTCTGGAATTTCCACCTCTAAGGGTTATTGGCTCTTCTTCTCTTATGTGATATGCTTGGAAGGTCACCTATGGATGTTATTTGTTGATTTTAGATGGGAATTTATGCAATTAGGGTTTTATCTCTTGGTTTCTTCCCTGAAGTAAGCAAATTTTCTGCAATTTATCCTTACACTATTAATGTTTCATGGTAAATTTGTTATTTTATGCTAGATGTCGTGCGTGGTGAAACCATAAGAAAGGAAAATAAGTGTTGCTTCCTCTCACAAGGTGTTTTTGTCCAAAATTTGGGAAAGACTCCTTACTAGGGTTAGAACCCTCGAGCCCTAAAGTGCTAGCACTTTAGGATTTTAGCCCTAGACTTCTGATTTTTGACCTAGTTGAAGCTACAAGAAGGGAGGAACGATTTCTAGGGCCCAAATGTGCTTTCACCCTAGAAATCCTTCTCCTCAAGATTCAAAGCCTAAGGCCCAAATGTGCTTGCACCTTAGGGTTTGAATCCTACCTCTTGGTTCCATCTTGATCAAGATTCAAGCTTAGTTGCAATTATTGTTAGAATACTCCATAACCCTTAAAAGGCACTAGTTTTAAATCATTCTCATGGTGAATTGTTTGACAAACTCATTCCCTCAACTCTTTTGAGAAATCTACTGACCTAACTAACACTAACATGGGAAAACTTTTTCAATAACTTGTTGTTGTTATAAAAATTTTGCTACAACCATCTAGACTACCTTTATTTGTTGCATACACTCCTGTAAAGTAGCCTAACAAATTCAAAAATTGCATCTAACAATTGAATAATGTTCTAGTGGATGTATGCTAAGTTTTCATGGTCAATTGTTGCATTTTTTAGCATTCATTGTTGTTGTTGTTATAAATCATTTACTACAGTCATATCATAGTTTACTATTTCAAATTTATAACAACCATTGCAACTTATCTTGTCTAGTGTCTCGAAGAGGTATTTGTTGCATGTTTTGACTTGGAAATAATCATATATATGTTGTAAAGTGTTTTTATTCTGGGAAGGTACTCAAACAAATTCATACCTCTT
>SNQJ01S0114906.1:9770-21358 GCA_010110895.2 Picea sitchensis
ATTGACCTTTATTACATCAGAATATATTATTCTACCTACGTGAGGGGTTAGGTCCCTAACATGTCCTCCCCCTTAAAAATAGCCTTGTCCTCAAGGCTTGAGATGTGGAAATTGTTGTAGAATGGTAGATGGTTCCCAAGTGGCATCTATTGAAGTTGTATCTTTCCACTGGACTAACACTTCCTTGATGGTTCATTGATGCAGACGACACTCATGCTGGTCCAAAAATGTTTGTGTTTGTAGCCAAATGGAGCCTTCTTCATCCAACTCGGGAAGGTTGGTTTAAGTTTACACTTAGTTCCAATCACCTTCTTTCAGCAGGAAACATGAAAAACAAGATGGAGCTTAGAATGATTGGGCAAAGCTAACCGATAGGCCACCTGTCCCACACGCTTGAGAATGGTATAAGGACCATAAAATTTGGGCGCCAATTTCTGACAATGGTTAGCCTTGAGGGAATTTTGCTTGTAAGGTTGCAGTCAAAGAAACACCTGATCCCCTTTTGCAAATTTACGTTCAGAGCAACCTTGATCTGCTTGTTGCTTCATGCGATTCTGGGCCACAACTAAATTCTCTTTGAGGGTACGAAGAATAGCCTCTTGAACTGTAAGCGTTTGGTCAATTTCTTGGACCTTCGAGACACCTAGCAAATATGAGAGAACTAAAGGTGGCTTTTGTCAATATATCGCTTCAAAAGGAGTCATGCGGGTAGCTGTATGGTACAAAGTGTTGTACAACCATTCAACTAGTGGTAACCATTGAGCCCATTGATTTTGCCTTTCCGAGGCAAAACACCTCCAATATGTTTCCAAACACTTGTTGACAACTTCAGTTTGACCATCAGTATGGGGATGATAAGTTGTGCTGAGATGCAATTGGGTGCCTTGTAGCTTGAACAGTTCTTGCCAAAAAATGCTAGTGAAAGTTGGGTTGCGATCAGAAACAATATAATGCAGCATGCCATGAAGCTTGAAGACATGTTCCATGAAAAGTTGAGCCACAGTGGATGTTGTAAATAGGTGTTGAAGAGCACATAAATGAGCATACTTGGAAAGATGATCAAGTACCACCATGATGACTGATTTATTGCCCTATTTAGGTAAGCCTGCAATAAAATCCATAGAGATATCTTGCCAAATAGTAGGTGGAATCATAAGTGGTTGTAGTCTGCCAGGAGATTTGACTGTTTTTCCCTTGTTGCATTGACACACATCACATTCAGCCACAAAATTACGAACGTCCTATTTCATACCATCCCAAAAAAAAGAACGTTTGACCCTGTCATAGGTTTTGGTAAACCCAGAGTCCCTAGTTGTGGGTGTAGCACGAAGTTCATAAAGTACTGTGGATTTAAGTTATGACTATTTACTTAAATACAAACAGCCTTTGTATCGAAGCTCATCATGGAGCCAAGAGTACCTTAGGGAAACTAGAGAATTCAACAACAATTGTTGTATCAGATGTGAACTTTTGGGATCGTGTAGCCATTCCCGGCGAACAACTTGGAGCCAATCTGGTATAATGAAGGAGAGAGAAAAAAGGGACCCTTCATCTTCATATTTTCAGGAAAGTGCATCTGCAACCACATTGTCTTTGTCTTTCTTGTAAATGATCTCATAATAATATCCAAAGAGCTTAGTCACCCATTTTTGTTGCTTTGGGGAGGAAATGCGTTGTTCCAGAAAATACTTGAGGCTTTGATGATTTGTCTTAATTTGGAAGCATTTCCCCAATAGATAAGGGTGCCAAAGATCAACGACATGCAGAATAGACAACATCTCCTTTTCATAGATTGATTTGCCCAAATTTTACTCAGACATTTGTTTGCTGGTAAAGGCAAAAGGCCGACCCTCTTGCATAAGGAAAACGCCAATTCCTTTCCCTGAAGCATCACATTCCAGGACAAAGGTCTTTGTGAAATCACGAAGGGTCAGGACTGGAGTGGTGCACATGGCCATCTTCAAGGTTTGAAAAGCCTGAGCAGCTACTAGAGTCCAAGTGAAAGAATTCTTTTTAAGGAGTGCAGTGAGAGGTGCCGCAATCTTTCCATAATTCATCACAAACTTGCGATAATAACATGTTAAGCCCAGAAATCCACGCAATCTTTTGAGAGTCTTTGGGTGAGGCCAGTCTTGCATAGCTTCAATCTTTTTAGGATCCACCATGACGATGGCCTTGCCAACAAGATAACCCAAGTACTCAACTTCTGAGGCGCCAAAAGCAGATTTAAATTGTTTCAGGAAAAGTTGGTGCTGAGAGAGTAGATAGAGAACTCAATCCACATGAGCAAGATGATCTATCCAGGTTTTGCTATAGATGAGGATATCATCAAAGAAAACTAGAACAAAATGACAGAGAAAAGGACGAAAGACATGATTCATGAGGCTTTGGAAAGTGGAGGGAGCATTACACAAGACAAAGGGCATGACAAAAAACTCATAGTGGTCCTCATGATTTCTAAAGGCGGTCTTAGGAATGTCTTCCTCTTTCATACGGATCTGGTGGTAGCCTAAACGAAGATCAATTTTAGTAAAGAACTGGGCGCCACTCAAGTCATCCAAGAGGTCATCAATAACAGGAATGGGAAATTTGTCTTTAATGGTGAGTTTGTTGAGGGCGCAGAAGTCAGGACACATGCGCCAAGAACCTTCTTTCTTAAGGACCATGACCACAAGAGAAGAGTAGGGGCTCGTTCTAGGGTGGATAACACCTGCGTTGAGCAGTTCTTGAACCATTTTCTCAATTTCATTTTTTTGGGAAAAGGGGTGACGATAGGGACGTATATTGGGAAGAAGGCTTCCAGGGACAAGGGAAATGGAATGATCATGAATACCACGGGAAGGAGGGAGTCCCTGGGGAGTGGAAAAAACCACTTGATGTTTAGAGAGGATGGATTGGAGGTCCTACGGCACAGAGGGTGTCTCAGTTGCTTGTATGGCGTGGAGTTGGGAAATAATGCCAAAATGACATTTTTTGAGCAGCTTTTCCATGCGATGGGAACTAATGATCTCTGGGGAACTGACGGTGATGCCTTAGAACTTATATTGTTGGCCCTCCTGGTCGAATTGCATGGTCAATTCCTTAAAATCCATGAGAATGGGACCCAAAGTCCTTAGCCATTATGCACCCAACACAATGTCACAACCGCCCATGTCGATAGCAAACATATGAGATTTCAGGTGGTAGTCACTAATTTGGAGACACACATTTTCACAACGCCCTCCACATTTCATGGACCCGCCATTGGCAATCATGATTTGGAAATTATTGATTGCACATATATAGCAATTAGTTTCTTGGGCAATGTGGCGATGAATAAAATTATGGGTGCTTCCACTATCAACATGAATGATGACCTTCCTATGCTTGATGTAACCAATTAGCTTGAGGGTTTGGGGAGCAAAGAAGCTAGTGAGAGAATTTAGGGAAATGACCGGTTCTACTTTGGGAGGGTCTGAGGGAGGGGTTATGTCAGTGGGTTCAGGTGACACAGACACAAGGGGAGCTTCAACATCCTCTTCTGAAACATCCTCTGAGATGGCCATAAAAAGATTTTGTTCCTTACACTTGTGTCCTGGAAAATATTTGTCATCACAATTATAACAAAGGCCTTTGAGTTGGTGTTCGGCCATTTAGGCCCTGGTCAATTTTTGGATCTTTAGTGGAGTACAAGGAGGAGTGGGATTTATTGGTTTAGTGCGAGGATTAAAGGAGGGTTTCTGATTTTGAGAAGAGACAACATGTTGTGCTTCCTTATCTCTTTTAGTAGCCTCCACCCAACTCTAAGGCCGAGCCATGAGGACATGGGCACGAATCTCATCCTTGAGACCACTGATAAAACATTATCAGAAAAAAGCATTAGATATGCCCTCTGTACGAAAAGACAGTCGCTCAAAAACAACTATAAAGTCTTCCACTGTGCCAGATTGTTTCAACTTTGTCAGATGGCCTAAATGGTTGGTGTCAGTGTCAAAGTGTTTATAAAGCTATGCCACAAAGTGTGTCCAAGCAACATACGCTTGGCGGGTAGTTTTTCTCCATTGCCACCATTGCCAACGTTCTTGTACTAGATGGAGAACACCATACCAGAGTTTGGCCAACTCATTTGTAATGTTGTACAAAGAGAAATAATGTTCCATTTGAGTTACCCAACCAGTGGGATCTGAGCCATCAAATTTGGTCACATCCACACACGGAAGGTGTAGGTCACGCTGAAAATTATGGGAATGAAAGGAAGTTTCACCTTCGGTATGCAAAGGTGGGTCAGATAAGGGAGGATCTGCAGGGATATGTAGCTTGGTGCAGATCATCGTAGTGACAGATTCAAGCTGGGTAGTAATGTCTTGTTTGAGTTCCTCGATTGATGCGGCAATGGAGGAATGCATGTTTTTATTGATGGTGGAAATATTGGCATTGAGATGTCTCACTTCTTGTTGGGTCTCTGTGAAATTAGAGTGCAAGGTATTGAAGTGAGCTTCCAAGTCTTGGCTACGGGTATGGGCCATGATGACGAGGGAATCGAAAAGGGGCGAGTGGGGTCAAAAAAATTGCTGAAAAATGATAGGTATGAATGTGATAAGGGTGAAGAGAGAAATCCAGTGGAATAGGTCTCAAACCTGCAGAGTTATACTTTGATCTAAAGAATACTGCGGTGATGAAATGTTGAAATGCTTAATCAGGAAGAAATGTGTAGTAATTTGGCAACTCGAATGCAGGAGACACAGTTGTGCGACAATAGATCTTGTCTGTTTTGGGTTTTTTTTGTCCCCAAGGGTTAGGTATTCAAGGGTTCTACAGACAATGGTTTGCCCTGTGTTATAGCTCTGTGATATACGTGTGGGGTCCAACAGTAGTACTCGACCCAATATCTCAGGGCACCAACTAAGGAGGCTAGACCATTCCCTTAGCTATACTACCCGACTGCCCAGGTACTAGAGAGTATCTTTCTGAGTGTTGTTCTCAGTGGCACTATAGCAGTCAGGCGGTCGATTAGTTTATCTATGGAGGGCTTCAGGAAATCTAGGTCGATCTGTATACATGTGTTGTCTGATGCGCTACCACTCGAAGGGGTACCAACAGGGGTTGCAAGTGTGGACAACATATGTGTGCTTAAGTACTACTTGTATTTCTTGCGTGTATGAATCCCCGACCGTGGGTTTATGCACATAATGACAGATCTTTGTAGCTTAAAGACATCAGAATACGTCTCTACCCTGAAAAAAAAATTAACCCATAATTTTCTGCCAAGGAAGGTGCTCCGATACCACTTGTAATATTCCAGCTATAAAAAAAGTATGCGGAACATAAATAAATAGATAGAAATGGCATATGAACAACAATATAGCCAAAACAACACCACAATAATACCAAAATGATACCAGATTAACACCAGAAAGAGCACTTTGATTACTGAGAGCAATGTTCACTTGCCTCTTCAAGGGGGCAACCTCCAGCAGGGCAAATCTCTATTACAATAATATCCAAGACAAAAGTTTTTATACCCTCGACTCTTATTTATACTAAATATGTCTATCAAAAGAAACATCTAGAGGAAGATCCTTCTAGAAGCAGAAGCTTCTATTAGGTCTTCTTACATTGGACTTATTCTTCCTTATTGATAGGACTTATTAATATTGACCTTTATTACATTGGAATATATTATTGTACCTACGTGAGGGGTTAGGTCCCTAACAACCTTCTTCATCACAAATTTCAAGGAAGACTGGGCAAGTTAACTCTTCGTGAAATTCCCCACAAGGCCTACAGTAAGGGATAACTTGGTGATCAACCAAATTAGTAGACTCAACAGGATTTGGTGGCCTTTGCTCTTGAGGTGGGGGTCTTTTTGGCCATTTATCATTTGGCTTGTGATGAGATCTACTAGATTGAGCCCTTTCCATGGCTATCAACCTATTTTGTATGGTTGTCATATGATTAACATGGTTAATCTCTATTTGCTTGATTAGTTGAGTGAGCTCCTTCATACCATCACTAGAAGATTCTTGGTTTTCAACTTTCTTCTTCTTCTCCTCATTGGTTTTGGAAGAATTTCCCCTTGAGAAACTAAGAATATTTGACCTCCTAACATCTTGCATATTCGTATCTATCCTTATAGCATACTTTTGTACATCCTTTACCGTTGTTGGTTCTTTGTCCCTTAACTGATATCTGATCTCACCCTCAAATGCTTCCATATAATGAATTAAAATAGATGCATCAGGAGGCTTAATAGTTTGGGGAAGGCTCTTAACCAAGTCATTAAACTTCTTATTGAATTCTTCCATTCTTCCATTGTTTCATTTTCCTTCTTTTGACTTGTGCTAAGGGCAGCCAATAAATGACAATCCTCTTTCTGATCACCCCATCTTTCATTGAAAGCCTTTTGAATTTCAGCCAAGGTGCTAAACTTATTATCATCCTATTCCAAGAACCAATCTAAGGCATCATATTCCAATGACAAGACAAAAAACTTCATCTCAGTGTCTTCATAGTTTTTAGTATTACACCATCTACTGATGCATACACCAAATTTTCTGATGTGAGACTGGGCACCGATAGCATTGTTTCCGTAAAAAGTAGGCAACTTCTCAATACCTTTGTCAGGAATAGGATGAGGATGACCTTGAATGTTAATAAAATTACATGGTTTGAATTCATCACCCATATTTGTTGTAGGATTAGTTGTTACAAACACGAGATGTATATTAAATATTGTTTCTTCCCCGAGACTTTCAAGTAACCTACGAGGAGATAGTCTGTTTAGTCTCCTCCTATACACCCTTTCAGGTTCAGGAAAGGAATAAACCACCCCTTACAGATTATTGTTGGTAGGATACCTCAAAGAATTATCTTACCACTTGGAAACCAAGCAATGTTGAATAACAAACTCAAGTTATAATTTAAGGGAAATTTTTCTTAATTAGTTTTTTAAAGATTTTTTTCAAGTTTTGTCAATTAACCAAGGACAAGAGACTTGTCCCCAACAATGTCGCCAAAGATGTTACTATCATAATACACACCTACAAACATGGAGAAGTCTCCAACCCACTTGGTGTGTCCTTGGAGGCACAAGCTTAAGTCCAGACCCACTGACACCTCAATCCAGACTTCTTCCATCTAGGCTCACTCCTAGGGAAGCCAAGGGGGGTAGAGCCTATTTAACTATGTTAAGTTTTAATTAATGATCTAGGAGTTGATTTGGTTTTTTATTTGGGAGACCCAACCCAATGACAAGCAAACAATGCAAATGCAATTCTTTTAATGACAGGCGAACATTTTCTTTGACAATACAACAAATAGACCAATGCCTAAAATGTACCCAAAGTTTACTTATTGAGACGTGCAATTAAATATATATCTACAACATGAAATATCTACACAATGAATTAAACAATGAAATGATCTTTTAACTTTAGACAATTATCTCCAAATGAATAAAGAATACTTTCAACAAAAAACAAAGATGCTTTAATACATGTAAATATTCACAATGAAAGAATTTGCTAAAAAGTAAATAGCTTGAAACATAAGATTGCTTGGAAAGTAAAATCGCATGGAAAGTAAATTGTTTGAAAATGAAGTAGCAAACTCGTAGTGCAAGTGTTGTGAATGTGGTGTTGGTTGATTTTAATAAGTTTTAGGTCTCTCTTGAGCTTAGGGGATTAGATGTGACTTTGTTGCAATCCTAAGCTATGTGACTACCCCAAATCCTTATCCCCTCAACCAAAAGGAAGTGTTGGGTGCTCAAGAAGAAGAAAAAACAAGGTTTTTTCCTAGCTCCATAGGTCAAATCTAGAATGCTTGGGCGTTTAACATGGAGGACACGTAGTGCCGTGAAACTATCCCCGACTTCAACCCCTTGTAGTCTCCCAAGTCACCCTTTTTGGTGGTAGAAGCAATAATAATTGGGTGCCTAATTAGTCTAGCCACACGATCCTTTTGCCCTTTCTTATTTACCCAGGATCCACAAAGTGACAAGGGGAGGTAATACGGGGCACCAATTCAATTACTTTGAAATACAAGAAATTAATCTAGCCTTCACGATATTGCAAGGTTGGCAAAGCCAAACACAATGCAAGGTGTGGGGGCAATAAACTTGGATGAAATAACTTGAAAATAAAGTACAACAATGACTACCACACAACTTTTCCTTAAGAACAAAGGTGGACAAAAATGAATAACTTAGCAACCTCACAACAATGGCACAATGTGGAGGACAAGCCTACCGATTTTGTGCCAAGGTGGGTGAAAGAAAATAACTTAAAATGAAAAGAGCTAAACTAGCCACACATCCTTCTCTTTATGGGAGAAGTGAGACAAGTAAAAACAGAAAATTAAAATCTACTCTAGCCTTCACGATTTTGCATGGATGGAAAAACGAATCACTATGCAAGGTGTGGGCAATAAATTGCAACTAAATTACAATATCAGTTTTTGTGAATTAGAAATGAGAATGCAAGCCCAAGAGATTCTCTTGGGCTGCTTACAATGCTTTAGAAAATGAAAAATGGAAGGGGGTTTGGTACCCAAACTCTTGGAGGCTTCCTTGAGTCTTTTGAGGCCAACAATGAGCATCACCTCCCCTTAACCTGACGAGAACCTGCATAAAACAACAAGTTTTGCTTGCTGGAAAATGCTACAAAACACTTAGAAGTTGTTAATTTCTGTTAGTACATAAAACATAAATTAAAAGGATAAAATTATGAACATAAAAGTGAAGTCTAAATGACTATTTCAGAGCAAATAAATGCTTAAAAGTAAGAGGAAATGATGGATATGAGAACATAAAAATAAATGAAGCCTTGGATGGTTGAATGAGTGAATTTCCAGATCTAAAATTCTCTCTTCCAAGCCTTTGATGACCTACAAATGAATATATTCTTGCTACACAATACAACAAGGAGGTGAGTGCATCTAATAAGCTTGCAAAATACTTTCCAAACTTGAAAGAAACAATCACAAAACTAATAGCAATACTGCTACCAATCCTTCTCAAGCAAAATACTTTGCTTGGGTCTCCAAGTTAAACTAATGAAAACAAGAAATACGAGAATTGAAATGCAACAATATCACCTCACAAGAACACCATGAACAACACCAAGAAGACTCCCAATGCACACAAGAGATCCTCCAAAGCTTCTTTTATTATTCACAAAATGTTGTTGCAAATACTTGCAACAAGATTTACAATGAGAGAATGGGAGAGAGAAAGAAGAGAATGGGAGAAATTTGGGCAGCATAGACTTGCTCTAAAATTAGATGGAGAAAAGAGAAGGGGAGGCCTTTCTTGTAAGGGAGGAAGGCAAGGTAGACCCCCCTTGCATGCTTTACAAGTGGCAACCATGCAAGAGGGGGCTCCACTCAAGGGGGGCGCACCACATGAGAGAGGGACGCACTTTAGGAGAGAGATGTGAGGTGTGAGGGGGTGGATCTCCCTTTCAAGTTGTCTAAACCTCTAACCTAACACCAAGGGGGGCGCCCAAGGTGTGGACCCCCTATCCAACTCTTCATTTTGATTTTTTGTTAAAGTTCAAGAAGAGGGGGCGCACTTCCCCTTAGGGGGACTCAACAAATGCTTGAAACTTGCCTTGGGGGGTCCTCCTTCACTTTAAAATGTTTCCCTAACTAAGGAATGACATTACGAATCATTTCCCCCTCATTTTCCATGACTTTAGTCATTTTTACAAAATTTGGCTTTTTTACCTTAGCCAATTAAATGTTGGTTTATGACTGACTTGGACTCCTCATGGACATTGACCTAGAAAAACTTATCCAATTGAGTTGAAACTTGGTCCAAGAGTGTAGGGGGTCACAAACCATTTGATTTGAGTACCCATACCCCGATACAATATCCCCAAGGACCAATTTTTTACATTTTACATCAAAAATAATTAAAAATTCTCAATTTATGGAAATTTTGTTTATTAAAAAATCCTATCAAAACTGAACGAAATTCTGCAAAACTCTAGTAGAGGTCTAGCATGGTCATATACAACACTTCTAAACCTTAGTCACCCATTGGGATCGATCATTAGAACGCCTTTCAACACTTTGGAGGATTATTTGAGTGAAAAACTCAAGGACAATTAAAATTGTCGGTAAGCAAGATTAATTACTTGAGGGAAAAAAACACTCGATGAAAGGACTTCCCTAATGATAAAGTCCTAGGAAACTAACCTAAAACAATGACCCATGCTAACACATTACATTATTATCCCACGCAGGGGAGCGAACATTCCAAGTATAAAAAAAAGATGGGGGAAGAATTGCCCTACTGAGCCAAAAGTCTTCAACTTGTTGTACCACAAGGTACATATCTTCATGGTACATGACGTTGACCCCTAGTCGAAATAGGTGGTCAACGGGTCCCATGTCCAAGTGCTCATGTGAACTCAACGTTGAAGGTATTGGAACTTGGAAACCAACTGAAAATGATGCTCTAAAGATTGACACTGGTCACGTGGATTGAAATATTTAGAACCGACAAAAAATGCATCCACTGCTATTAAAGAATAATAAAACTGAAGAAGAATATGCGGAGAATGATCTTGTTTACTCTCTAGGAAGTTCTCTACCCAAGGGGGAGCAGATTCATCAAATAGAAGATGGAAGTGGTTGTCATCCCAAAAATGACAACTATCCATATATCAATCATCACAATCGTCCTCCAAAGCATACCAAGCATACACCTCTTGACGATATTCATCCATGATGTCCGCCATAATATATCCCTCCCGTAGGTGAGCCAAGGACATTTGAATATTGTGATAACTGTCTATGGGGTCGTGTAGACTATCCTTGATGCCTTGTAGATGGTCATGCATATTGGCTTTGATGGCTTCAATCCACCGTAAAATTTCCCTAAGGTGAGAGTGAATATCCATTAGAAAGACCACGTATAATATACCAAAACAAAGCTCTCAAAATTATCTAACCAATTGTTTTGATCTAGTCAAAATCTTAGCACCATGTGAGAAGTTATGAACTCTGCAGTTCTGCCACTATCACGAAGACCCTAGAAAATGATCGATTTTAAATCGGCTATATCTTCACTTCCGTAGCTCCGATTCGGGTGATTCGTTTTTTGAAATCAACTATTTTTGAAAAAGGAACTCAAATATGTAATTTGTTTTGGAAAATTCATCCCTAACTGCTATAGAAATCAGAAAAATCACGCGACCGTCCATGGAAAAACCCTGAAAATATAAGATTTTAAAATGTCGATAACTTTATTTCTTAGACTCTGTTTTAGACGATTTTTATTTTATTTTAAATTGAGTGTTTTTCTGAGAGGAACTCAGATATACAATCAGTTTCTGAAAATTTTGCACAAAAATATACATATATCATCCAGAATGTCGCGGTCCTCTTTTTCATATCTGGAAAAATCTGCAAAAATAGAAAAAAAAAATTGCCCACAATTTTTGCCAAGGAAAGTGCTCTGATACCAATTGTTAAGTACCCAAGTAGATCTACAAATACAATCACCACAAATATTGGATACACAATAGATCCAGATAGCAATATAGAATAAACCACACTTTTATTATAGAAAACCTTTGAGGTAGGGCAACACCATACAATAGATC
>SNQJ01S0114906.1:21408-34132 GCA_010110895.2 Picea sitchensis
GGCCCTCCTGGTCGAATTGCATGGTCAATTCCTTAAAATCCATGAGAATGGGACCCAAAGTCCTTAGCCATTATGCACCCAACACAATGTCACAACCGCCCATGTCGATAGCAAACATATGAGATTTCAGGTGGTAGTCACTACTTTGGAGACACACATTTTCACAACTCCCTCCACATTTCATGGACCCGCCATTGGCAATCATGATTTGGAAATTATTGATTGCACATATATAGCAATTAGTTTCTTGGGCAATGCGGAGATGAATAAAATTATGGGTGCTTCCACTATCAACAAGAATGATGACCTTCCTATGCTTGATGTAACCAATTAGCTTGAGGGTTTGGGGAGCAGAGAAGCTAGTGAGAGCATTTAGGGAAATGACCGGTTCTACTTCGGGAGGGTCTGAGGGAGGGGTTATGTCAGTGGGTTCAGGTGACACAGACACAAGGGGAGCTTCAACATCCTCTTCTGAAACATCCTCCGAGATGGCCATAAAAAGATTTTGTTCCTTACACTTGTGTCCTGGAAAATATTTGTCATCACAATTATAACAAAGGCCTTTGAGTTGGCATTCAGCCATTTCGGCCCTGGTCAATTTTTGGATCTTTAGTGGAGTACAAGGAGGAGTGGGATTTATTGGTTTAGTGCGAGAATAAAGGAGGGTTTCTGATTTTGAGAAGAGACAACATGTTGTGCTTCCTTAGCTCTTTTAGTAGCCTCCACCCAACTCTAAGGCCGATCCATGAGGACATGGGCACGAATCTCATCCTTGAGACCACTGATAAAACATTATCGGAAAAAAGCATTAGATATGCCCTCTGTACGAAAATACAGTCGCTCAAAAACAACTATAAAGTCTTCCACTGTGCCAGATTGTTTCAACTTTGTCAAATGGCCTAAATGGTTGGTGTCAGTGTCAAAGCGTTCATAAAGCTCTGCCACAAAGTGTGTCCAAGCAACATACCCTTGGCGGGTAGTTTTTCTCCATTACCACCATTGCCAACGTTCTTGATCTAGATGGAGAACACCATACCAGAGTTTGGCCAACTCATTCGTAATGTTGTACAAAGAGAAATAATGTTCCATTTGAGTTACCCAACCAGTGGGATCCGAGCCATCAAATTTGGTCACATCCACACGCGGAAGGCGTAGGTCACGCTGAAAGTGATGGGGCTGAAAATTATGGGAATGAGAGGAAGTTTCACCTTCGGTATGCAAAGGTGGGTCAGATAAGGGAGGATCTGTAGGGATATGTAGCTTGGTGCAGATCATTGTAGTGACAGATTCAAGCTGGGTAGTAATGTCTTGTTTGAGTTCCTCGATTGATGTGGCGATGGAGGACTGCATGTTTTTATTGATGGTGGAAATATTGGCATTGAGTTGTCTCACTTCTTGTTGGGTCTCTGTGAAATTATAGTGCAAGGTATTGAAGCGAGCTTCCAAGTCTTGGCTACGGGTATGGGCCATGATGACGAGGGAATCGAAAAGGGGCGAGTGGGGTCAAAAAAATTGCTGGAAAATGATAGGTATGAATGTGATAAGGGTGAAGAGAGAAATCCAATGGAATAGGTCTCAAACCTGCAGAGTTATACTTTGATCTAAAGAATACTGCAGTGATGAAATGCTGAAATGCTTAATCAAGAAGAAATGTGTAGTAATTTGGCAACTCGAATGCAGGAGACACAGTTGTGCGACAATAGATCTTGTCTGTTTTGGTTTTTTTTTGTCCCCAAGGGTTAGTATTCAAGGGTTCTATAGACAAGGGTTTTCCCTGTGTTATAGCTCTGTGATATACGTGCGGGGTCCAATAGCAGTACTCGACCCAATATCTCAGGGCACCAACTAAGGAGGCTAGACCATTCCCTTAGATGTATTACCCGACTGCCTAGGTACTCGAGAGTATCTTCCCGAGTGTTGTTCTCAATGGCACTATAGCAGTCAGGCGGTCGATCAGTTTATCTATGGAGGGCTTCAGGAAATCTAGGTCGATCTGTATACAGGTGTTGTCTGATGCGCTACCACTCGAAGGGGTACCAACAGGGGTTGCAAGGGTGGCCAACATATGTGTGCTTAAGTACCACTTGTATTTCCTGCATGTATGAATCCCCGACCGTGAGTTTATGCACATAATGACAGATCTTTGTAGCTTAAAGACATCAGAATACGTCTCTACTCTGGAAAAAAAATTAACCCATAATTTTCTGCCAAGGAAGGTGCTCTGATACCACTTGTAATATTCCAGCTATAAAAAAAGTATGCGGAACATAAATAAATAGCTAGAAATGGCATATGAACAACAATATAACCAAAACAACACCACAATAATACCAAAATGATACCAAATTAACACCAGAAAGAGCACTTTGATTACCGAGAGCAATGTTCACTTGCCTCTTCGAGGGGGCAACCTCCAGCAGGGCAAATCTCTATTACAATAATATCCAAGACAAAAGTTCTTATACCCTTGACTCTTATTTATACTAAATATGTCTATCAAAAGAAACATCTAGAGGAAGATCCTTCTAGAAGCAGAAGCCTCTATTAGGTCTTCTTACATTGGACTTATTCTTCCTTATTGATAGGACTTATTAATATTGACCTTTATTACATTGGAATATATTATTGTACCTACGTGAGGGGTTAGGTCCCTAACAACCTTCTTCATAAAAAAATTCAAGGAAGACTGGGCAAGTTAACTCTTCGTGAAATTCCCCACAAGGCCTACAGTAAGGGATAACTTGGTGATCAACCAAGTTAGTAGACTCAACAGGATTTGGTGGCCTTTGCTCTTGAGGTGGGGGTCTTTTTGGCCATTTATCATTTGGCTTGTGATGAGATATACTAGATTGAGCCCTTTCCATGGCTATCAACCTATTTTGTATGGTTGTCATCTAATTAACATGGTTAATCTCTATTTGCTTGATTAGTTGAGTGAGCTCCTTCATACCATCACTAAAAGACTCTTGGTTTTCAACTTTCTTCTTCTTCTCCTCATTGGTTTTGGAAGAATTTCCCCTTGAGAAACCAAGAATATTTGACCTCCTAACATCTTGCATACTCTTATCTATCCTTATAGCATACTTTTGTACATCCTTTACTGTTGTTGGTTCTTTGTCCCTTAACTGATATCTGATCTCACCCTCAAATGCTTCCATATAATGAATTAAAATAGATGCATCAGGAGGCTTAATAGTTTGGGGAAGGCTCTTAACCAAGTCATTAAACTTCTTATTGAATTCTTCCATTCTTCCATTGTTTCATTTTCCTTCTTTTGACTTGTGCTAAGGGCAGCCAATAAATGACAATCCTCTTTCTGATCACCCCATCTTTCATTGAAAGCCTTTTGAATTTCAGCCAAGGTGCTAAACTTATTATCATCCTGTTCCAAGAACCAATCTAAGGCATCATATTCCAATGACAAGACAACAAACTTCATCTCAGTGTCTTCATAGTTTTTAGTATTACACCATCTACTGATGCATACACCGAATTTTCTGATGTGAGACTGGGCACCAATAGCATTGTTTCCCTGAAAAATAGGCAACTTCTCAATACCTTTGTCAGGAATAGGATGAGGATGACCTTGAATGTTAATAAAATTACATGGTTTGAATTCATCACCCATATTTGTTGTAGGAATAGTTGTTGCAAACAAGAGATGTATATTAAAGATTGTTTCTTCCCCAAGACTTTCAAGTAACCTACGAGGAGATAGTCTGGTTAGTCTCCTCCTATACACCCTTTCAGGTTCAGGAAAGGAATAAACCACCCCTTACGGATTACTACTGGTAGGATACCTCAAAGAATTATCTTGGCACTTGGAAACCAAGCAATGTTGAATAACAAACTCAAGTTACAATTTAAGGGAAAATTTTCTTAATTAGTTTTTTAAAGATTTTTTTCAAGTTTTGTCAATGAACCAAGGACAAGAGACTTGTCCCCAACAACGGCGCCAAAGATGTTACTATCCTTATACACACCTACAAACGTGGAGAAGTCTCCAACCCACTTGGTGTGTCCTTGGAGGCACAAGCTTAAGTCCAGACCCACTGACACCTCAATCCAGACTTCTTCCATCTAGGCTCACTCCTAGGGAAGCCAAGGGGGATAGAGCCTATTTAACTATGTTAAGTTTTAATTAATGATCTAGGAGTTGATTTGGTTTTTTATTTGGGAGACCCAACCCAATGACAAGAAAACAATGCAAATGCAATTCTTTTAATGACAGACGAACATTTTCTTTGACAATACAACAAATAGACCAATGCCTAAAATGTACCCAAAGTTTACTTATTGAGACGTGCAATTAAATATATATCTACAACATGAAATAAAACATGAAATATCTACACAATGAATTAAACAATGAAATGATCTTTTAACTTTAGACAATTATCTCCAAATGAATAAAGAATACTTTCAACAAAAAACAAAGATGCTTTAATACATGTAAATATTCACAATGAAAGAATTTGCTAAAAAGTAAATAGCTTGAAACATAAGATTGCTTGGAAAGTAAAATCGCATGGAAAGTAAATTGTTTGAAAATGAAGTAGCAAACTCGTAGTGCAAGTGTTGTGAATGTGGTGTTGGTTGATTTTAATAAGTTTTAGGTCTCTCTTGAGCTTAGGGGATTAGATGTGACTTTGTTGCAATCCTAAGCTATGTGACTACCCCAAATCCTTATCCCCTCAACCAAAAGGAAGTGTTGGGTGCTCAAGAAGAAGAAAAAACAAGGTTTTTTCCTAGCTCCATAGGTCAAATCTAGAATGCTTGGGCGTTTAACATGGAGGACACGTAGTGCCGTGAAACTATCCCCGACTTCAACCCCTTGTAGTCTCCCAAGTCACCCTTTTTGGTGGTAGAAGCAATAATAATTGGGTGCCTAATTAGTCTAGCCACACGATCCTTTTGCCCTTTCTTATTTACCCAGGATCCACAAAGTGACAAGGGGAGGTAATACGGGGCACCAATTCAATTACTTTGAAATACAAGAAATTAATCTAGCCTTCACGATATTGCAAGGTTGGCAAAGCCAAACACAATGCAAGGTGTGGGGGCAATAAACTTGGATGAAATAACTTGAAAATAAAGTACAACAATGACTACCACACAACTTTTCCTTAAGAACAAAGGTGGACAAAAATGAATAACTTAGCAACCTCACAACAATGGCACAATGTGGAGGACAAGCCTACCGATTTTGTGCCAAGGTGGGTGAAAGAAAATAACTTAAAATGAAAAGAGCTAAACTAGCCACACATCCTTCTCTTTATGGGAGAAGTGAGACAAGTAAAAACAGAAAATTAAAATCTACTCTAGCCTTCACGATTTTGCATGGATGGAAAAACGAATCACTATGCAAGGTGTGGGCAATAAATTGCAACTAAATTACAATATCAGTTTTTGTGAATTAGAAATGAGAATGCAAGCCCAAGAGATTCTCTTGGGCTGCTTACAATGCTTTAGAAAATGAAAAATGGAAGGGGGTTTGGTACCCAAACTCTTGGAGGCTTCCTTGAGTCTTTTGAGGCCAACAATGAGCATCACCTCCCCTTAACCTGACGAGAACCTGCATAAAACAACAAGTTTTGCTTGCTGGAAAATGCTACAAAACACTTAGAAGTTGTTAATTTCTGTTAGTACATAAAACATAAATTAAAAGGATAAAATTATGAACATAAAAGTGAAGTCTAAATGACTATTTCAGAGCAAATAAATGCTTAAAAGTAAGAGGAAATGATGGATATGAGAACATAAAAATAAATGAAGCCTTGGATGGTTGAATGAGTGAATTTCCAGATCTAAAATTCTCTCTTCCAAGCCTTTGATGACCTACAAATGAATATATTCTTGCTACACAATACAACAAGGAGGTGAGTGCATCTAATAAGCTTGCAAAATACTTTCCAAACTTGAAAGAAACAATCACAAAACTAATAGCAATACTGCTACCAATCCTTCTCAAGCAAAATACTTTGCTTGGGTCTCCAAGTTAAACTAATGAAAACAAGAAATACGAGAATTGAAATGCAACAATATCACCTCACAAGAACACCATGAACAACACCAAGAAGACTCCCAATGCACACAAGAGATCCTCCAAAGCTTCTTTTATTATTCACAAAATGTTGTTGCAAATACTTGCAACAAGATTTACAATGAGAGAATGGGAGAGAGAAAGAAGAGAATGGGAGAAATTTGGGCAGCATAGACTTGCTCTAAAATTAGATGGAGAAAAGAGAAGGGGAGGCCTTTCTTGTAAGGGAGGAAGGCAAGGTAGACCCCCCTTGCATGCTTTACAAGTGGCAACCATGCAAGAGGGGGCTCCACTCAAGGGGGGCGCACCACATGAGAGAGGGACGCACTTTAGGAGAGAGATGTGAGGTGTGAGGGGGTGGATCTCCCTTTCAAGTTGTCTAAACCTCTAACCTAACACCAAGGGGGGCGCCCAAGGTGTGGACCCCCTATCCAACTCTTCATTTTGATTTTTTGTTAAAGTTCAAGAAGAGGGGGCGCACTTCCCCTTAGGGGGACTCAACAAATGCTTGAAACTTGCCTTGGGGGGTCCTCCTTCACTTTAAAATGTTTCCCTAACTAAGGAATGACATTACGAATCATTTCCCCCTCATTTTCCATGACTTTAGTCATTTTTACAAAATTTGGCTTTTTTACCTTAGCCAATTAAATGTTGGTTTATGACTGACTTGGACTCCTCATGGACATTGACCTAGAAAAACTTATCCAATTGAGTTGAAACTTGGTCCAAGAGTGTAGGGGGTCACAAACCATTTGATTTGAGTACCCATACCCCGATACAATATCCCCAAGGACCAATTTTTTACATTTTACATCAAAAATAATTAAAAATTCTCAATTTATGGAAATTTTGTTTATTAAAAAATCCTATCAAAACTGAACGAAATTCTGCAAAACTCTAGTAGAGGTCTAGCATGGTCATATACAACACTTCTAAACCTTAGTCACCCATTGGGATCGATCATTAGAACGCCTTTCAACACTTTGGAGGATTATTTGAGTGAAAAACTCAAGGACAATTAAAATTGTCGGTAAGCAAGATTAATTACTTGAGGGAAAAAAACACTCGATGAAAGGACTTCCCTAATGATAAAGTCCTAGGAAACTAACCTAAAACAATGACCCATGCTAACACATTACATTATTATCCCACGCAGGGGAGCGAACATTCCAAGTATAAAAAAAAGATGGGGGAAGAATTGCCCTACTGAGCCAAAAGTCTTCAACTTGTTGTACCACAAGGTACATATCTTCATGGTACATGACGTTGACCCCTAGTCGAAATAGGTGGTCAACGGGTCCCATGTCCAAGTGCTCATGTGAACTCAACGTTGAAGGTATTGGAACTTGGAAACCAACTGAAAATGATGCTCTAAAGATTGACACTGGTCACGTGGATTGAAATATTTAGAACCGACAAAAAATGCATCCACTGCTATTAAAGAATAATAAAACTGAAGAAGAATATGCGGAGAATGATCTTGTTTACTCTCTAGGAAGTTCTCTACCCAAGGGGGAGCAGATTCATCAAATAGAAGATGGAAGTGGTTGTCATCCCAAAAATGACAACTATCCATATATCAATCATCACAATCGTCCTCCAAAGCATACCAAGCATACACCTCTTGACGATATTCATCCATGATGTCCGCCATAATATATCCCTCCCGTAGGTGAGCCAAGGACATTTGAATATTGTGATAACTGTCTATGGGGTCGTGTAGACTATCCTTGATGCCTTGTAGATGGTCATGCATATTGGCTTTGATGGCTTCAATCCACCGTAAAATTTCCCTAAGGTGAGAGTGAATATCCATTAGAAAGACCACGTATAATATACCAAAACAAAGCTCTCAAAATTATCTAACCAATTGTTTTGATCTAGTCAAAATCTTAGCACCATGTGAGAAGTTATGAACTCTGCAGTTCTGCCACTATCACGAAGACCCTAGAAAATGATCGATTTTAAATCGGCTATATCTTCACTTCCGTAGCTCCGATTCGGGTGATTCGTTTTTTGAAATCAACTATTTTTGAAAAAGGAACTCAAATATGTAATTTGTTTTGGAAAATTCATCCCTAACTGCTATAGAAATCAGAAAAATCACGCGACCGTCCATGGAAAAACCCTGAAAATATAAGATTTTAAAATGTCGATAACTTTATTTCTTAGACTCTGTTTTAGACGATTTTTATTTTATTTTAAATTGAGTGTTTTTCTGAGAGGAACTCAGATATACAATCAGTTTCTGAAAATTTTGCACAAAAATATACATATATCATCCAGAATGTCGCGGTCCTCTTTTTCATATCTGGAAAAATCTGCAAAAATAGAAAAAAAAAATTGCCCACAATTTTTGCCAAGGAAAGTGCTCTGATACCAATTGTTAAGTACCCAAGTAGATCTACAAATACAATCACCACAAATATTGGATACACAATAGATCCAGATAGCAATATAGAATAAACCACACTTTTATTATAGAAAACCTTTGAGGTAGGGCAACACCATACAATAGATCCTATTATGGAAGGGATCCTCTCATGTTCACTTGCCCCTTCGAGGGGGCAACCTCCTAATGAACTTGAGCTCCAAATACAATACTTCTCTTCATATCCCATTACATTGCTTGAACCCCTCTATATAGTGCCACCATCACCTAAGAACATTATAGATGAGGAATCTTCTAGAAGCAGAACCTTCTAAGAAGTCCTCTTACATTTATTATATCTAACTACCATAGTGGGCCTTATTTAATAATATAGTGGACCTAGTCCCCCTTACATTGAATGACCTCCACTACCTCTCTAACTACCTAACAACTTATGTTAAAGCATTAGTCTAATACATTTGTCCACTTATTTCTACACCTCATGTTGGTTTCTAAGGGTTCCTCTATCCCTATTTCCAACAAATCTTCCTTTATCGACATCATCTTAATTGCTTTAGGGGTTGGTTTAGATGCCTCGATACCTTGGTTCCCATTTAACTTATATACGAGTTTCCTTAAATCTAGCAAGGAGTTTGATTATTGCTCTCTAACTAATCATTTCTCCCGTGTTTGACTTCAACTCACTTTCACATTAAGGAGATTTGTACATTTTGATGGTTCCAATGTTCCAAATCCAGTCAAAGACCTCAAACATGCATGACTCCTTTCAACAATGTTTTGAGCCTTCAATGGGAGCTTCCCTCATGGTAGCCCCTTACATGTTCTGGTCCCACATCCCAATGGACTTCCTTTTGCTATAGTTCTCCTCCCTCTCGAGCATCACTATTCCCTCACTTGTATTAGGTGTAAGCAATATTAATTTTTAAATGTATCAAGTTTTGGCTCCTCTCACTATGATTCTATAACATATTTTGCTTTGAAAGTTTCACGAGCGTGGGAATACTCACCTCGTTTGTAAAGATATTATATATATCACCCCCCCTTGTTTGTTTTATAGTGGGTCTCCATCATTTCTTCATGGGTGATCCTCCCTTTGTCGCCGACTCTCTCTCTCTCTCTCTATGCCTTTCTATTACAACATGTTTGTTAAAACACATGATGTCTTTCAATTGTATGAGATTCTCCTAACCTCACACACTAGGGGGCAATTGTTCACCCTAATTTCGTTCACCTGTGAAATTTAAGTGGTCGTACTTGAAAACATCACAAATCCACATACAACTCACATACGACAACTAATCACATGATTCACAAGCTATTTGCATGCCACCAAGTAAAGTCAAACCTTCAATCGACCATCTCTAGGATTGTGTAATATATCCCCCAATACTTGTGCCAGTTGTGTTGAAAAAGCTTCAATAGTCACACAACCCTTGTAATCACTATAAACTCACTACTTTGTCGTTCATAAATGCCCAAAGAAATGTTGAAATGGTGAAGTGGATGTGTATAGAATGACTTGAGCCTCCCATGTCACAAACACTTAGTCCTTTGGCCTTCCTCTAGGTCTCATTAAGCACAAGAGAACTAATTCAAGATAAGGGTTCATTTTTGCTTAAAATATAAGCCATGGCTAAGCATTAAAAAGGAGGATTTCATAACAAAGTTATGTTAAAGAAACAAGACCAAAGAGTGAGGAATCCATTGCTCCCACTCATAAATTCCTTGTTTGTTTACTCTCTTGTTGTTTATCTGCCCTTCAAAGTGGTCGTTCACAAGAGGAAAATGTTGCTCAACATTTTTAGAGATTGAGATTGAGTCTACATAGAGGTTGAAAGGACCCTCCCAAGGAGAACATCAGAGCTCACCTACTGCAAGCTCTCTCCCTGTGTGATATAACATATGCTTTATTTGCTTTTCCATTGGAATAAATAAGTTATTGCTCTTTTCCCACAAGAATGTTGTTGGAATTTTATTGAAATCATTGAATCCATTGTTTAATCCTAGAGGGTAATGTAATTGATTATATTGTTGTCCACTCACGTTTCATTGTCTAATCTAGCTCTAACAACTAGATAAGAGAGAGTTTTTGCACTCACAAGCATGTGAACCCCCACACTAGTCTCATGAACCTCCACCATCAGGGGAGGGGACTATGTGTCACATTGGAATAAGGAAACATGACTTTTAGGCTCAAGAGCAATGTCATGTTGATATGTCCCATCTTGTATGGATGAAGAAGGTTCGGTGTCCTGGTGAGTAGACTTGGCGAAGTCCTTTCTCTAATGACATGGTAATTAGAGGTAAGGTGAGTATTGCACTGAGGATATTTACACCTCAACTTTGTTTTAGGCTAAGAGGTTGATCATCTATGTGAAAAGTTATATGAGAACTCTTGGAAGAAACATCCTTTGAGGTAGGGCAATACTTTTAGGAAGGGAAAGACCCACGTGACCTTCTTCTTTGAGAAGGAGACACATAAGGTTGGGAGGCAAGCTCAACTATAATGGCCTTGGAGGTTGAAGGTTGAGGTTTGGTTTGAGGGAGGTCATGAAGAATGTTTTGAATGCTTAAGAGGCGCTTGGGGTTTCTAAGTTGAATCTCAAAGGTCTATCGAAGTTCAATGAATTACAAAGCTACTTTTCTCATGTAAGGTCAAAATTGGTGACATGCCCTGTTAGAATATAATGGATGTGCTCGTTTTACCATTGACAATATCACTATTGTCACCCAACCATAGGCCTAAGCCACCCTCCGAGCACCTTAACCTTGATAGAGAATCATTTCGGAAGCAAACCCTAGGCTAGATAGCCAAACAAAGGGTAACGCACCTTTCCCCAAGGATAACGCATCAACAAGAGCTGATCAGATAGTCCAAACCCTAACCAAGAGATAGTCCAAGACAAATGTGATATGGTAGCTGCAACAATTGCAATGGCAACTCTCCTCAAACCTGTGCACAAGACTGGGCACTACAGTGCACACAAGTTGCTGCTCTGCAATTTTGAGACTGCTTGCCAGAATGAGAATTGGCCTCTTATATTTATACTAATTCTGGCTAACTGCCTGGGCCGACTTCTCATTCTGGGTATCTGTCTGTTCAGTATATATATTAATTCTTCTGGCCGACTCCTTCTCTTGGAGGCTAATAACCTAATATAAATTATCCTCTTGAGTCGACATGTCTTCTAGGGTTATTAGCTAACTCATTAGGGTTCCTTCTTGCTTTTCGGAGTATTCTATTCTCGCCAGGTTTACACGTGGAGGTAAATACCTCCCGCAACTACCATAATATCAACACTCCCTCCTGGCTAGGGAGGTATTACAGGTAATGGTCTTGAGCATGAACATACCATTCACTCGGTAGCATCAACATAGACTATCTCATGACTAGATCATGAGCACCATCATCACCATCAGTATCATCAACCATATCATTTCTTGAAACCATACTCCATCTGAGTAATTAGACATGATGTTGAATAAGTCACTCACACCACATAGTGATACAAGAGCCATTCTTCTAATATGGACATATGTCCTAGAAGAGTAAATGTTCTGAACCATTTTCCGTTTGGGAAATCTCTGTTCTTTGATCATCCATCTAGCTAATAATCATTTCCAATACTGTTGATAGTCTTCAAGGCAATCAGAATAAAATAGAACACAATTGTGTCTATCCATAGTAGTACATAAGTATAATCCAGTGGTACACTACCACACCAAGTAACACACAAGTACTTGATCAAACAGTGGAACACATCCACCACAGTAGTATATATCTGCTATCATACAATCTTCATAACAATCATCTGATATCAACCTGCACAGAAACAATGTTATGATATAAATTGAATCATATGGGCCATTCTTCCACTCACATCTGTGAGATCTCAGAAGAGCATTTTCCCTCAAAAGGTAAGACATCAATGATGAGCTATCTGGACTATTCTTCTCAAGCAAGGAAGAATAAATGTCCCGATTTCTGAGCCTAGACCATTCCCCACCCTGGGCCATTCCTCCGACACTAAACAAAGTGTAACCTGGAGAGAATGAATCCACCCTAAGGAATGCATGTCCTTGATTGTTGAGCCTGGACCATTCCCCACCCTAGGCCATTCCTCCGGCACTAAACAAAGTGCAACCTAGAGAGAATGAATACACCCTAAGGAATGACTATCTTGACCATTTCCCTTGTTAACCACAAGAGGAAAAGACTATCTTGTACCAACCTCCAAAACAAACCATTCCTCATGTTAACCACAATGAGAAATCGTTGTCCGGCGAGG
>SNQJ01S0114909.1:0-22730 GCA_010110895.2 Picea sitchensis
GGAAAAATCATATTGGAGCCTGAAGCCATCATTGACACAAGAATTCGCCAGCTGAGGAATAGATCCATTTCAGAGTATCTCATTAAATTGAGGAAACTATCGGCTGAAGATTCCACTTGGGAAGATGAGTCTTTTATACAGAAACATCTAGAGTTACTTAAGCGTTGCAGACAACACTTGTCTCAAGGGGAGGGGCATGTTAAGCCATAATATTGTCTCATTACCCCTTAATTGGGGCATATTAGATTAGTAATGTTATTTTATTTATGTCAGCTTTAGGCCATTAGTTGTAATTATACCTCCTAGTCTCCTATATATTCCAAGGAGACATTTTCATTTTGAATAATCTTGTACTTGAACATTTAAGTGGGGTAAAAGGAGGTTGCCCCCTTAAAGAGGCTTATTATCTGAAATTATCTCTTTTTCAAGGCGTTGAGTACTTTTTCTGAGGTTTTTCTATGCTATATTGATATTTGGTTCTTAACATCATCATATTGTATCTTATCGTTGATAAATGATGGCAGTCCACTCAAATACCTATGAATTTTAACTGACTCTTCCTTGATGAAAGAAACATACTTTAGCAGCTCTAAAAACCTTCTTTCATATTCATCTATGGTCATACTCCCAAGCTTGAGTTCAAAGAACTCCTTTATTTTCTTATCATAATATCTTTTAGTCAAGTATTTCTTTTGAAAATACCCCTTGAATTCCTTCCAAGTAACATTTTTCTCATTAATGTGGTGCAGATGCACAAATGAGTCCCACTACATGGATGCCTTTCCTTTGAGCTAATAGATGGAAATTCTTTCTTTTGCATGTGAAGAGTAATTATGCAATTGAAAATACTTCCTCATGCTTAGCAACCATGTCTCTGCATCTTCATCCTTGTGCTCACCATCAAATATAGGAGGCTTGATTTTGTTCATTTCTCCTTGTAGCTCATCCACCCTAGACCTCCTCTTATGTTTTCTGACAGGGGATGGACTTGAACTATTGTGTGCTCTCCTAGTGGAATGCCCTGGGGAGTGATGGTGATGTTTTCCAACACTTCTTTCTCTTCTCCTCTCATTATGAGACCCGTGACTTCCTGATTTGCTTGAGTCATTCTTCTTATCCATCTTCTTTTCTATTCTATCCAAGCTCTGCATTAACTTTATATTGAAGTCCTCTTGCAGCTCCTTGGCTTTCATAAGCCTTTCATTATCAACTTTATAAATTTGGACATCTTTTTGCAAATTTTTAATGGTCTCCACCATGTTCATGTTTTCTTCCTTTCCTTCTCCATGACCATTTGAGTTTGTACCCTCATTACCCATATTCACATACATCCCTATGATCTCATCATCTTGGCTGTAAGCCCCCTGTGTATCTTCCATGACTCTGAACTCTGTGCTAATCCTGTTATGATATAATTGCTGTTAACTCTGTAAAATGTGCAACCAAAAAAATTTGTTAGGCTAATTGATTTATCAATTCCATGAAATTATGAACAATTTTGTTTCAATAATGCATCAAAATTCTTTCTTCTGATTTCCTAAAAAAAATTGGTTGCCTAGATCAATTTTCTGGGTGAACAGTTATATTCTACTGTTCAATATCTTTCCAACATCCACTTCCATGCTCAATTCTGATTCTTGAGCAGAAAGTTATGGTTATTTGAAAAATTGTCCTTTCTATGAGGGAAATCTTTGTACAGATGATCTTCTTCGGGAGGCGAATTAGCTCTTGGACCCGTACTTAATCCCATCTTAAGGTTCACAGGCCCCTATGATTTCCCTCAAATACAAGTCTGTACAAATAAAAAACCCGCGGGCTCCTTATCTAAGCCCCTTTCTATCTTAAAAATTAATTTTCGGGCACTGGCCCCTTTACTTCGGCCCAAGACTCATGTGACCGCAGGATAAAACTAGGTGCTTATCTAAGTGGCACTTATCTGAAGCTTCGGGCACTTATCTGAAGCTTCGGGACTCTGACGCTTTGGAACTTCAAGCTTAAGAGGTTTCTCCCCGAACACATTCCAAACTCCTTGAACGCCGAATTGGCGAACTCTCGAATGAATGCTTCTCTAGAGCTTCGGGACTCCGACGCTCCGGAACTTTGGGCTTCAAAGGTTTCTCCCCTAACAAATTCCAAATCCCCCGAACGCCTAATTGACGAACTCATGAACAAACACTTCTCCAGAGCTTTGGGCCTTCGGCGCTCCGAAACTTCGGGCTTGAGAGGGTTCTCCCCCAACACACTCCAAAACCCCGAATGTTGAATTGATGAACTCCCAAACTGACACTTCTCTGGGGCTTCGGGACTCCAACACTCCAGAATTTTGGGTTTCAAAAGATTTTCCAACACAACATAACACTTCCCACGAATGCCGAAGTGGAAACCCCCGAATGGGTACTTATTTGGAGCTTCGTTACTCCGACGCTCCAGAGTTTTGGGCTTCGGGAGATTTCTCAACACAACACCACAATTCACCCGAACGACGAACTACTCCGACACTCTCCAGCTCCGGAGCTTCAGGATTCAAAGGATCTTACAACATAACACTCCACTTCCTTCGAACGCCAAAGTGGTGAAACCCCAAAGGGTTCAAGAATCAATGATCCACGCTCCCTATTGAGATCTATGGTCAATAGGAGATTCGAGATTCCGGGCTTCGAGATTCTTGTGACTCCAATGCACAATACCTACGAACCGCCGAACACCGAATTTGAGATCAGAGACTCTCGCTCCTCTTGCATCCAACAACTGGGATCCCCTCCCGAACTCTGGGCTTCAGGAGTTCTGAAACTCCAATGCACACTGCCTCTCGAATTTCTGAATGCCAGACTCCCGAAGAGTGAAGATCCATTGTTCTCATGTCCCCATCAACAGATGGCTTGGATTGACTCCGAGCTTCGGGACTTTTCATGCCAACACACCTTTTATCTACAGTCCTCTAGATTGCTGAACTTCCGAAGGTTAAAAAATTTGCTGACATGTGTCCCTGATGACCAACGGTCTAGATTTACTCCGGAGTTCGGGACTTCGGGAGATTTTTTCCTCTTGGCAACACAAGAACCCGTTTCTCTTGGAGTGCCGAACCTCCGAAATGCCATGAGATCTACGACTCACACTCCCCGCGCATATTCGACGGTTGGGATCTGATCTTCTCCACAATGCTTCTCCTCCTGGTCTGGGCTTGATCCGACGACGTAGATCTATCCTTCGTTAATCCAACGATTGCCACTTCTCCCTGTGATCTACGACGTAGATTCACTCCGGGACTTCGGAGCTTCGGGGATTTTTCCTCTTTCACGACAAATGACTTAAAACAACCGAAGCGACAAAGTTCAAAGAACTTGGGGGTTTGATGTCAGTGCTTCTTACCTTGATCCGATGAATGTGTGGGGTATTGACTTCTCCCGAACAGATCCAACGACGATAATCCGATCTCCTTTGCCGTGCGCTCTTCTCTCGTCTGGGTTTGATCCAATGGCCTAGATTTAATCTCGCAAGCCTAAATCAACGACTGTTGTGGTTTCTCGAACCACTATACTTATTGAGCTTTCGAACACCGTCAACGTGTTCTCTCAGTGCCCTCTTGGCACCTAGAGACACACTGTAACTTCAATTCTCTATGAAATTTCGCTTCAATTTCAACTTACTCGACCCATCCAGGCTCAGTGTTGCAAACTAGAGCTCTGATACCATATTGTAGCATCCCCAACCACCCCACTACTGGGCTATGCCACGTGAAATAAAATTCGAACTATATACAATATTTAAAGCTTACAAAAACTATGCAAATACACAGTTTTATACAGGATAATAATGGAAATACACATGCAACATACACAAGAAAAACCCATAAGAACAAATGCATAAATAAAGTTGCATCATGTAATTTAACGCACAATTGACACTTACCTTTGATAGAAAGTCCACCAACTGCATGCAGACCTTCCACGGTCCTCCCAGCCTTAGATCACACTGCTCAATAGTCTCAGCAGTGGGTCACCCTCGAGTTGGGACTAAACTCCACCTGGGCAAAGGAATTCTTAACCAGGCTAATGTATCTCAGACAACAAGAAAAACTCTCTCACAGGTGCCAACTCAATCTGACAGCCTACAGTCCCTCATTCCCCACATGCCTGTCCCACCCTAGGAAATGTGCCCCTTCTTTGCTCAAAAATCCTTCAGATGCCTCATTTCCTTTCCGGGGCTTCAACAACATGCCAGACAGGAAGTCTCAGAGCCTTGTAGTTGTAGTTTGGCACCTTTGGGAAAGCAATTCCCAACAAGTCTCTCACTTAGAGAGAATTGCTCATAGGCATGAAAACCTGTCTCTTTAGTATCCCATGGGCCTGACAACCCGCTTCTTCAATCCATCTCTTCAGTTATCCAAGTACAAGAATAGGTACATGTATAGTACTGGCTTGGGTAAGGTACATGTGCGTTGTTCTTGACAAAGAGGTACGGTGGACAACTGAAATCCGTGAGCCCAAGAAAATGGTGAAATGATGGAATCTTGGGAAATGCACTAAGTCCAAGCTCTTTGTATGCATGTGCGCAACTTGATGCTTGCTAGGTTGAGAGCTACCTTGGCCCACTTGTCCCCATCCTTTAGAACTTAGGATAAAAATAATTATCCAGATTTTATACTTTAAGGACTATTAATATAATATTCCTTTTTAGCTTAAGCTCCCTAGCTTAGCCCCTTATCCTTAACATTTAGCCCCCTTTCCCTAACTAGTGGAGTTTAGTCCCCCATACTCTTTTACATGGTTGGTCTACACGCAATGATGTGTTTTTCATTAATATTTGCATGTGAATACATTTACATTTACATCAAATATATACTTGTTCTTTCTGCATCCCGACTCACCAACCTAAGTACAATTGTATTTACATTTATAGTTGGGGCTCGACCTAGGGGTATTACAATACTTGTCCCAAAAACTCAACATATGGTCACACAATAAGAGGATTCTTGGGACCTATAATATACCATTAATTTATGTGTTGATATTTTCAACACTCCGCTTAGCAATATGCTAAATTAATCCATACCCCCCATTCAAATAACATCCAATAGATATAAGCTTTCCTCAAATTTGTGCTTCAATCTGTATGTACAAACCTTGCTTAAAGACTGTTCTAGCTCTTGTGAGTGTGTGAGATCGTTGTTGAAATATTTGTAGCTCCTATATGAGGCTGACCACTATCCTTGAGCTTCAAAGCTTGTTGCTTCCCTTCCAAGTCACTTATGCTCAATTGTTGCATACTACTACTACACTTTAGGTTAGTGTTGACAAAGGTTTTCATTAGGCCACCTCGAGTCAATGCATGATGGGTGTTTTTAACTAGATTACCCCAATCCAATTATCTTAATGGGTTTTAACCTAGATTACCTCGAGTCAATGCATGATGGGTTTTTACCTAGATTACCGAGACCAATTATGTTTTGCATTGGATTACCCAAAACCATCATTATTGACAACTTTTATCCTATATCACCCCAAACCACACCTCATTACAAATTATAAGGTATTGTCACCCCCAATAACATGTAGCTTTTAATTAATTTGATGAACACTTATCTTCAATTCTCATAAACATATAGCACATAACTCACTGGAGTGTAAATCTATCTTCAACATACAATTTCTAACTTTTCCACTACAATTACGATGATATTATAAATTTGTGTTTCAAATTTCACTCAAATTGGAGTTAAAATGATCTTAAAACCACCTTTTATCACTAAAAATTAACAGCTCAAAAAATTATAAAGATACCAACCAAAGTATGTTGAAAAGTGAAAAAAAATTGTACCAACATTCTAAATCCAAAAAATGGGACCTTTGGTAAAAATTTGATTAGAAACTAAACATGTTTGAGCCTTCAATCAACAACATAAAGTTGCAAAATAGAATAACCCATTCACTATTCGATAAGTACCTTTTTCATAGGGCCTTGGTCACTCATATGACCATGGTCATGTTAGAAACAAAAACATAATATAACATTTCACTAACCAGTTTTGAACTAGAAACATGTGTTACCTTTACCAATTAGGCTATTACCTATTATTCTTAATTATGTTCAATATTTGTCTTTTATGATCTTAACATCTCTTTATGCGATTAAAAAAAATAATAAAACTTTTATTTAAATCATTGAACATGGTACAACTTGCAACATATAGCAAATTTTAAAAGACTTCATATGATTAAAAAAAAACAATAGCACTTTTATTCAAACCATTGAACATGGTACAACTTGCACCATATAGTCAATGAAGCATTAGAAAAATAAAAGAATAGTTATAGCAATTGTTTCAAATTCACATTGTTGAATTTTGTTTTCTCTACTTATTCTTGAGAATGATGTTGCCATCACAAACAAGAAGTTGACATAGAGAATGAAATCCTAAAACATCAACCGTGAAACCCTTATAATAATTGCCCACAACCATCATAAAACAATAGAGGGGAAATCCTCATTCATGGTTTTTTGTCCATGTTCTTTAAAGTTCCATTCTCTTTGAACATTTTTAGGCTTATCTGAAGATGTTGTGCATGTCCAACAATGCATGTTGTGCCACCGCTCAAATCTAGAGGTTCCACAATGTGCCCTTTAAAAAGAGTGCTGTTATTCATAGAGGCTCTTACCAAGCTTCACAACACCGTGTATGGGAGAAGGGGAAGCTGTTCACAACCAAAGGACATTCATAGCACAATCATTCACCATGTTGTCTCACAAAGTTTTATATTTCTTGGTGGTTTCTTTGTGCTACCTGAGCATTGTTTCTAAGCTTCATGGCTACCACAATTCTTGTGCAAGAAGGAAAGTTTTTCCAACTCTTATACAAAAAAAATCATGGCCACAAAATTCACATGAAAATTGTTTACAACTCCACATCTTTGATTAACGATTCAAAAGCCCCCTAGTTGATGTTAACCTCCTTGTATTTATGTTTATTTTTTTGAATTGCACACTAAATCTCCACTTGGCCCCACAACTTAATTTTCTTATTCGTTGCATATTCACCAACATGGAGGTGATTTGCACATGTTCTCATAAACCTACAGACTTATATCTACAACAAACTTCAAACATGTAGTTCACATGGAATTATATCATCATTTCTTAAGAAAATATACACAAATGTCAATTATGATAGTAAACCCTTATCCTTTTAACTCTTGGCTCAACTTAGTCTCCCATGGAATCACCATTGTCTCTAGTACCATGTTAAAAACTCAAATATTTGATGCCATGGTAAAAAATTGAAGCATTCAAACATGATAGAAATGAAAGATGATCCAACACTATGGCTATAAGGCCACATACACCAACACAATTCCATTAATATGTTTGGAAAAACTATAAGAAATGACTTCCACCCAACAATGTGTTGATAACCTAATGGTTTAATAAATCTACATCCATACAAACTTTGGTCTCTCACATGCATTTAATCAAACCCTAAAGTCTACATCAAAACCTATGGAATTGGCATTAATATTCTAATAATTTGTTGAGTAGGGAATAGTCCCTCGTCAACATCAAGGGGTTTACTAAGCTAAAACAAAGAATTGGGATACCATCCGTATTCGATGTACCCTCTACTTTATGGTACTAGTTACCAGATTTGTTGAGATTATTTATTTTTTATGGTTTGTGATGTAGATATGAAAATGCAGAAGTAAAACGAAACGAACGATTTAATTTAAGAGATGGAATGGAATAAATATGCATGTGTTGTGATCAAGAGAACAAGTATTTTACAACAAGTATTTACTTGAATTCTTCAACATGATTTGTATGTTCCATTCATGAATATGTAGATATTTAAAAAAAATAAACATGTAGATATATTTACCAATGAAAGCATAATAAATTGAATTAATCAAATAACATACTCATAGTGTGGCCATGAAAAATTCAAGCAAGTGACGGAGTTGATGAAAACAATTATCTACATGAATTCATTCATGATTGTATTAATGTTTGTCAAAGCTTAGAGTTTTTGATTATAAAGTTTTCTTATCCAAATTTGAAACCCTTTTTCTTCACCCTCTTTACATATATTTATACAAAATTGAGGTGAGGAGTTAAAAGAAACTCTTCAGTATCCATGTTCACTTTTCACTTAATATTTTTAAATCAGAAAAGCAGTTTGTGACTTAAATGCCCTACGGAAACTATATTTTCATTAACCGACTGAATTTCATACCATTGATGCTTAAAATCATCATTAGCGTGGTCAATTCGTTAAGTGAGATTTAACAATAGGGGCATCTTAGCCACTGGATCTTCAATGTAATATTTAATTGTTTCTTCATCAATGTTATGTAACTTCAATATTTTTCATTTCTCTTCTTAATGTGATTTCTTTAGTGTACTGATTAACTTGGGGAGTGGTCTAATATATTTAACCAATATAAACAATGATTATTGAGCAATTATTCGAGAACTATGAACTGTTATCGCATAGATTGTAGCTTGGCCAAAGCCCAACTTGTAATATCCCTAGGCTGAACCCAATTGTAAATGTAAATGCAAATGTACTTAAGCTGGTGAGCTGTTTTATATATTTTGACATGCATCTTCCATGGTGTAGTGCGCACATGTGCTGCGCAGTAAAATGATGAATTGAACACGTTCCAGGATACCGCACACAGCCTATTAAGTGCACGCGATATTGAGGCCAGGAAGCCTTTATGTATATGATATGTTTTATAGGCTGGTGAGCCAGTTATTATAAGCTAGGATACTTATGTTTTGATTAGGTCAGAGAGCCTAGATGTTAAAGGTTAGTGCGTCTGTTTTTGTACATATCTCATATTTAATATAAGATACATCGCTGCGCGCAGATCGACTACAATAAAAGAGATGGGGGACTAAAATCCACTAGTTAGGGAAAGAGAAGGGGCTAATTTAAGGAATATTATATTAATATTTCTTAAATCATAAAGTATAGATGATTATGTTATCTTAAGTTCTAAAGCTGGAGACAAGTGGGCCAAAGTAGCTTCCAACATGACAAGTGTCAAATTGGGGGTATGCATACATATTGTTGGGACTTGGCTCATTTTGGGAACTTCACTATCATTTGGACCATCATCTTTTCCTGATTCATCCGTCACTGAGATATACAGTCAATCATCCATGAATATTGCAGCCATTGAACAATCCATTGTATCTTCATGAATTTACCTGAAACCGTATCCAGAGCCTTCTGTTGGGTAACTGTTAGCTTGGGAGCAGGATTGAAGAAGCGGGTTGTCAAGCCCGTGAGCAATTCTCTGGGTGAGAGAATTGCTGGGGATTGATTTCCTGAAGGTGCTGAACTACAACTGCAGGGCTCTGAGACTTCCTATCCAACCCGTTGTTGAAGCCCTGGAAGGGAAGTGGGGTAGTTGAGGGATTGTTGAGCAGAGAAGAGGCACACTTCCTTGGGTGGGACAGACATGTGCAAAATGAGGGACTGTAGGCTGTTAGTTGAGTGAACACCTGAGACAGAGTCTTTCATGTTGTTCATGAGCCTTTAGCCTGGTTAGGAACCCTTTACCCAGGTGGAGTTTAGTCCCAGCTCGGGGGTGACTCACTATTGAGAGTGATGAACAGTGTGGTCTAAGGCTGGGAGGTTCGTGGAAGGTTTGCATCCAGTTGGTGATATTCTCACAAAGATAAGTGTCAATTGTGTGATTAATTTACATGCTGCATTGTTATTCACATGTTATTTTTATGGGTTTATTCTATGCATGATTATAACTGTCTGTATGCTTATGGGTATTGCATGTATATGATGCATGTATATGTTTATTGCTTTTCAGTGTGAATCCATGCATTTACATAGTGTATTTGTTTGTTCACGTTTTATATATATTAAGCTTCCACAAGAGTTCTGTGTGTGCATATGTTTTAATTGCATGTAGTTAGAAATTATATGAGACATAACTTAGTTAGGATGCTAAGTATGTTACAATATGTTCCACACAGAGAACGGATGTGTTCTCCGGTGTAGCGTGGCCCAACATGAATGGTCAGGGACATTACAAATGGGTATCTGAGCGTGAAAGAGTTCAGGAGTAGCATGGCCTAGCTTGTTGAAGGATGGGAATGTTACAAAGACGGTTTCAGAGCTAAGTAAAGCGTCTGAGGAGTGGCATGTCCCCGGCCTATGTGAGGCCGGGGGGTGTCACAAATTGGTATCAGAGATTTAGTTTTCAACACTGAGCTTGAAGGGCCGAGAAAGTTGAGTTGAAGAAAAATGTCACAGAGGATTTAATTCGAAGTGGCCAAATTTTAGTTGTAGAGCGTCCATGGCAAAAGTAACAACAACTCGGCGAAAATGGGGAAAACCCCCAATTTTTGTGGGTGAATTCATGAGAAAATAGAGAAATTCGGTCAAGTGATGAAATATTACTGATTTAATATCTGTCCTAGCAAATTCGAACCTAGAATTGGTCGAATTTGAAGTTACAGTGAAGCCATGACAAATGGAGCAGAATTCACGAGGATTTGATGCGCATAAAGGTGAATGTGCACAGGTGGCGCATTAAAATGCATGATGCGCAGTGAAAAGCATGTGATAGTCAAAATTTGGCACTGTACGACAAGATATTGGCATGTTGGTGTGCACACTAAATTTCAATACCGTGCGGAAAATGTTAGCGTGCAGGTGCGCACGGTAAATTGTGGCGCCGCGCGGAAGAATATTGTGTGCGGATGCATGCGCTAAAGTTAGCATTGTGCGATGTACACACACATAGTAATGGTGCACGTGGTGTGCGCAGTATTGCAAAGCACATAGGAGTTGGGCTAATACGCGCACAGTATGAGTATAAGTTGTCTCACGACAGTGTAATCAATGGTGCAATGCATAGAGAGAAATGCATGTGGTATATCAGTGCACGATACAAAAACTGTGCGCAACAGGTATCAGTGCAAGAACTAAAACTACGCGCAATGGATATTGGCGCACAACGCAAAAATAATACTCGCAAGTTAGTAGTGCGACGGAAGGGAAATGCTTAATGGTTATAGGTGCATGGAAGCACAATTTAGCTGGTGGTGTTGCTGTGCACAATAAATAAGAGTGTACAGGCTAAATTTTTGAGCGCGTGAAATCGATTGGAAGGCGAACAACAATAGAAAACCAATGAATTTCCGCGACATTTTTTTTTACTGTTTAAACGTCATCTTTTTGCAGCGCGTTTTTGAGGACTCTCTCGTGTCACTGGGTATATCTATATAATTTTTTGACTAGATTAGGTTTGTTTTGGGGTTTGTTGTTGAATGAATGGAGGAACGGAGATGACCTTTGGGCTATGGAGTCTGGAATGAATGATGTATTGTCAGAACATTGAACTATCAGGAGGAGAAGGTTAATTAAGGCGATGAGTCTGAGTTTAATGGAAATTTGCATGGTATTAACAGAAAATAAACACACAATCACATCAGAGCATTATTTAAAATGAATTCAGAGTTGGTTTGAGAAGAAATAAATATATTCTAAATTGCTAAGCCGAAAGCATTTCAGAGATGAATTCTGGGTTTTATATTCTTCCGATTCAGACATATGAAAGTGAAATATAATCTTACAAGAAACACATACTATAAAAGAAAACACGACACATATCACCAGAAGTCAGAGTCTTTTCTTAAACAGTCCAAAATCCGCTACTGCATTTATATATTCATTTTAATTCCAAAATTAAAAAAAATCTTCCTGCTCAGAGGACAGGTTCCTTTTTCCCTTTTCTTCCTCGAGATAATATATATATACAGAAGAATTATTTGTAGAATTCGAAACGCTTGGACCTCCGCTTATAGCTAAAAATAGAGGTAAGTTGCAAAAAAGGGAATGATTTAAAATAACAGTTACCACCTATGGGGCCCTTTTTCTCTGGTACTAGCTATCCAAAATTCGTTGAAATGTACTTAATTTTAGTTGAGGACTCATTTCAGCTTAGTGATCTCCTCCTTTAAAGAATCTAACCAGACTGGTTGATTCTCTCCAACACTTTCGGTCGTTTCAACTGTGGTTTCCTTCTTCTGCCGCTTGCTCCTTTTCTTCTTAGCAACTAGCCTATTGATGACTAAATCCTTCAGAGTGGGATTCAACCTGACTTCTAATTGCGAGTCTACAGCCGACTCTGTGTGGAATTTAGTCGCTAGAATGTGTGCAAGTACCCTTTCCTCCTTATTTGCAGGAAAATCTAGCATGTTGCCTGAATAACCAGTCTCACTGGATTTAGCCTTGTCCATGTACTTCTGTTTGTGGACACCGAAATGATTTTACAGAGAGTAGAAAGTCAAGCAATTTGGATATAACTCCATTTATGGATAAGCTAATGCCTCCATACTTGAGGATTGGTAGTTATAGAATCCCAATCATGAAGCACAGACAGACTACGTATAAGTGCATTGGTTTTCCATGCTCGGCTAATCCATTTCAAATGATTATCTTTTGAATTCGTTACATGGCGGCGTTCAACTGACGTCACATGGCTATGAAGTACCAAACGAGTGAAACGGGGTGATCTGACTAGTTGTCGTCCATCCCACAAGTTGTGGTTTATTCATATTGAAGCACGCGACATCAGAACTTTGACAAAGGTGGTTTTGGAAAACCGCCTTTCGCCCGATGTATCTCTGGAGGCACCACATGTCTGTTTTAAAAACCATGATGGTTTTTCCAGTTCTCCAAACTATCAAGTCTCTGCGATGATGTAGTTCTTGAGACTTGGGTCTTAGCTAAAAAGATTTTGCAGAGGTACTTAGGGAAAGAGTGCCATGACAAAATATTTCAGAAGATGATAAAAGGCCAAAACTACAAAAGGTTAAGGTATGAACCTTGGCGCAGCCATAAAGTCTTTGGAAGCCACTACAGGAAGTCCTCTCATGTTAGTCAAGTACTCAATGGAATAAAGACAGAGGAATAGATCAAGTAGTGAAGGAATTAGTGAAAGTGCATTCACTCCCAAAGAAACCAGTTACATATTAAAGCAATACATGGGAGTCAAATTTATTATAAAAGGAATTGACTACCTGAATGACAGTAATCGGATAAAGAAATAGGCTTATTGCATATGGATAAGAAGTGCATCATATCTATGGATTAGCTATGAAATTAGAGTAATGCTTCCCTTATGATCATCATAGTGCGCAGTGAAAACATGGTATGAAGGGCATTATTTATGGCATAATAGAATTGGATTGTGCAAGACAGGTTGAAATCAGATTGGTCAAGGCAAGGGAAAGTAATAGGCAAAAAGCAAATCCAAGTACTGATATGATCAGTTAAGGGAAGGATAAATCAAGCACCTCAAAGGGGAAGTTGGTGTTAACTGTCCTAGGTTACTCAGAAAAGCATGACTAGAAATAGAATGGGGTCATGGAGAAGTTGGATCAGAGGGATCCGAAAAATAAATGGATATTGAAGATCCAAAGTCTGTAAGACAACAAGATTGGAATCATAATTCATCCAAGTATGAGTTGGGATAGATGGATCTAGGAAATAAATAAAATCTGAAGATTAATATCATCTTAGTATTTGGATGGAAAAACAAAGACATCCAAGAGTGTTTTGTCTAAGAAGGTGCTCAGATCAGAAATAATCATGCACACTAATTACAATGAAGAGCATTTGAAGGTTCAAGAATCCAGGAGAAGGGAAGACTTCTGGGATAAACAAGGAAACATGATACAAGAAGAAATAAGTTGCTGCAATTACTGTAGCAACAAGTATTATATGGCTTGTTGGGACATCCAAAGGGTGATAATACTTGCATGTTGCAAGTGTTGTTGTTAATGTTGTTGCACATGGATGGAAGCAACATAAAGCTGGAATATTGAATCATAAGGCTGATAAAGAAGCATAAGAGCTTCTATTGTCATCAACTGATTAGGTAACATTAAACTCGTTTAATGGCAACCTTGCAGGTAAGTATCCCTCTTCTAAAAATTATGTGTGTATTTGCCAAAGGGAAATCCAGGTAAGAATTTTCCAAAATTGGGATGTTACTACGTTGTATGGTATTGTTTAAGTGCATTGATAGGATTAAGTTACCACTAGGTGTGGTAAAGGCTAGGGGCCTGTTATAGTTATCAAATCTTTTTAGATTTTGAATGCACACACAGACATAGTATCATGTCATGTTAATTTGGTTATGAGACAATAACTGCAGAAAGGAAAAGATAAGAACATGTTATAGGAATGATGCTAAGAAATCTAGTCATGTATGAGACCAGGGCATGGTTGGATATGGCAAGGTATGGTTATAGAAAGGTTATGTGCCACACAAATACCCAATGATCTTCCGACTTTAAATAAAACTTGGACTGCAACCTTTTTGCTAACACTAATAAACACTACAAAATTGTATTCTTGGTGTAGTGTTCAGGTCGAAAAGGAAGACATCCAAGTAATTGTGAAGACAATGAGAAGTGTGTGGATATGGTTCAAGACATTGGCCAGATTTCCAATTTATGGATGGTGAGATGCATGACTTAGATAAGGATCATTCTGAAATTCAATGCAAAGGTGCATTGAGTATTTAGGCATTGAGAGTTGCACTCATGCATGACAAGTGACAGAGTTGCACTCATACATGATGGAATTGTATACTTAAATACATTTTTTTGCAGAATGCATTTTGTGAGTGCATATATATATATATGATTTTGCATGGAAATAATTACACTAATGTTTGAAATGTTGCTAACTCATGAAGTTAGAACATTTCATGAAACTGGTAAACATTGCAACAAGAAAGTTGCAAGTGAGGTGGTCACATGAGTAGTGACTACATAAAACATCTGTTCAAAAAATTGAAGAAAGGAACTTATTGTTATTAATTATGTTGATGCATATGAATAGAATGATGAGTCATTCTATTTGGTTGAATTGTTTGGTAATTGTGATTGAATTGCTAGGTGCAGGCGATTATAAGAATCATTGCATAAGCTGACATGCATGATGAATTAGGATATACAGAAAATGCTGACCATTTGTTGGTTGTATGCAATATAAATAGAATTTCATATTTGGGAAAAAGTCGAATTCCTTATGAAATTAATTAATTTATAAAATGGAATTTTTATAATGCTCTCTTATGACAACTACATGTGTGTGATGCAGATGAGATGATATTGATTAAGTTGGAACTCCTGGAGCCATGGTACTCTGATAATTCCTGTCCGGCCTGTACTGGAGCCCTGGAAGGGAGGTTGAGCAGCCGATGAACTGTGGAACAATGGAGGTGTATACTACCTTGGGTTGTACAGGCATGTGGGGAAGAGAGAGACCGTTGGTGGGAGTTCTGCTGAGATGAAAAGATAATGATTAAAGTGGGAACTCTTGGAGCCATGGTGCTCTGATACTTCTTGTCTCGTCTGTACTGAAGCCTGAAAAGGAAGATGAGCAACCGAGGAGCTGTTGGATAGTGAAGGTGCATACTACCTTTGGTTGTACAAGCATGTGGAGAAGAGAGACCATTGGTTGAAGTGTTGTTGAAGTTTGGTACCTTGGCCTAAACTATGCTGATATTGATTGTGGGCTGTGGTTATCTTGGGAAGCCATTGTCCTGATGGAGTCATATTCCATGCTTGGAAATGGTACGCTGCTGAGAGTTTATCAACAATGAGATATAAGGTTGGGTGGAACGTCATGAATCTACATCCAGTTGTTGCTTCAATGAAGTTAATTGAAGCATGTAATAAGGAACAATGAGCTAAATGATTTCCTAAACTAGCTCTATGGAATAGAGCAATAGACTTCAAGTTGTAGTATGAGTACCAGAATTGGTGTCGGAAAGTAGAGCACCAGATGGGTGACAAGCTTTCAATAACTAAAGCTTGGAGACGTTAAAGAGTTTGAATGGTACGCGATATATAATGCACTAAGGGTGTTTGAAAATTTTGTTGTACATGTATACATAATGCACTGAGGACAATGCATAAATAAGGGGAGGGGATTGTAATATCCCTAGGCTGAACCCAATTGTAAATGTAAATGCAAATGTACTTAAGTTGATGAGCTGTTTTATATATTTTGACATGCATCTTCCATGGTGTAGTGCCGCATGTGCTGCACAGTAAAATGATGAATTGGGCATGTTCCAGGATACCGTGCGTAGCCTATTAAGTGCACATGATATTGAGGCCATGAAGCCTTTATGTATATGATATGTTTTATAGGCTGGTGAACCAGTTATTATAAGCTAGGATTCTTATGTTTTGATTAGGCTAGAGAGCCTAAATGTTAAAGGCCAGTGCGCCTGTTTTTGTACATATCTCATATTTAATATAAGATACATCGCTACACGCAGACCGACCATGATAAAAGAGATGGGGGACTAAACTCCACTAGTTAGGGAAAGGGAAGGGGCTAATTTAAGGAATATTGTATTAATATTTCTTAAATCATAAAGTATGGATAATTATGTTATCCTAAGTTCTAAAGCTGGAGACAAGTGGGCCAAAGTAGCTTCCAACATGACAAGTGTCAAGTTGGGGACATGCATACATATTGTTGGGACTTAGCTCATTTTGGTAACTTCGCTATCATTCAGACCATCATCTTTTCCTGATTCATCTGTCACTGAGATATACAGTCAATCATCCATGAATATTACAGCCATTGAATGATCCATTGTATCTTCATGACTTTACCTGAAACCGTGTCCAGAGCCTTCTGTTGGGTAACTGTTAGCTTGAGCGGGATTGAAGAAATGGGTTGTCAGGTCCGTGGGATATTGAAGAGGCAGGTTGTTAGGCCCGTGAGCAATTCTCTGGGTGAGAGAATTGTTGGGGATTGATTTCCTGAAGGTGCTGAACTACAACTGCAGGGCTTTGAGACTTCCTATTCGACCCATTGCTGAAGCCCTGGAAGGGAAGTGGGGAAGCTGAGGGACTATTGAGCAGAGAAGGGGCACACTTCTTTGGCTGGGATATGCATGTGGGGAATGAGGGACTATAGGCTGTTAGTTGAGTGAGCACCTGAGACAGAGTCTTTCCTGTTGTTCATGAGCCTTTAGCCTGGTTAGAAACCCTTTACCCGGGTGGAGTTTAGTCCCAGCTCGGGGGTGACTCACTGTTGAGAGTGATGAACAGTGTGGTCTAAGGCTGGGAGGTTCGTGGAAGGTCTGCACGCAGTTGGTGATATTCTCACAAAGATAAGTGTCAATTGTGTGATTAATTCACATGCTACATTGCTATTCACGTGTTATTTTTATGGGTTTATCCTATGCGTGATTATAGATGTCTGTATTCTTATGGGTATTGCATGTATATGTTTACTGCTTTTCAGTGTGAATCCATGCATTTACATAGCGCATTTGTCTGTTCACGTTTTATATATATTAATCTTCCGCAAGAGTTCTGTGTGTGCATATGTTTTAATTGCATGTAGTTAGAAATTTATATGAGACATAACTTAGTTAGGATGATAAGTATGTTATAGTAAGTTCTGCACAAAGAACGAATGTGTTCTTCAGTGTAGCGTGGCTTGGCATGAATGGTCGAGGACGTTACAAATGGGTATCTGAGCATGAAAGAGTGTTCGGGAGTAGCATGGCCTGGCTTGTTGAAGACTGGGAATGTTACAAAGACGATTTCAGAGCTAAGTAAAGCGTCTGAGGAGTGGCATGTCCTCAACCTGTGTGAGGTCGGGGGGGTGTCACAAATCCCAAACCACAAAGGTGTGACAACAATGGGAGTATTTACCCACTGTCACCTTAGATAAACATTCCCCTCACTTTAGTGATGATGAAATCACCACAAGGGGGAAATCTTGGGTGACCCTAGGGGGATTGAGATGGAAGGTGATAAGATATGAAAGGTGCCCCTATAGGTCAATTTCAAATGTGGAGATGAATCTTGGAAAAGAGTCTCATGAGAGGGTAATTGGTTTCCAAAGGTGATGTACCTGCAAAACAATGTTAGCCCTGTTAGGAACAAGACAATATATAGTGATAGATTCTTCAAAACCAAAGGGGATTCAACAATAAATATTTCTGTCCAAAATTGTAGCAACATGGAAATATATATATCAACAACAAATGATAAAAAGAGCTGCAAATTTAACCACCAAAATCAAGTACAAGATGTTGGAAACAAAGCTAGCAATGACTAGTTAAACTTCCAATGATAAAACAAGGCTTTGATGGTGTTTAGAGGGATATTGATTAGTGTTATCAACAAGATTTGCAACAACCTTATGGATGTAGCAAACAGTGGCTACAACAACAAATTCTAGCCACCAAAATTAACAAACAATCCACCCAAAAGATAACTAGCAACTAGTATATTAATTATAGTAGCTTGCAAGTGGAATTTAGTGGTAGAATAGTGAGTAAACAATGAGATAAATATGAGTTTGTTGCAACCCTATTGGTTGTATCATAAATTTATAACAACAATGAGAATCACTTGGATAATTAAAATTCCCCTAGGGTACAAGAAATCTTATACCATGTAGAATTAGATCCAACTTAAACAATTGCAATATCCAAAAAATTCACGTATACCAATGCATGAATGCACAATATCTAATGCAAGCATATTAGTGCCTTATCACATGGGTTATGGAGTCTCTTGTGCATGATATAGGGTTTGTTACTTAGGGGTGTAAGCCTTTTTAATCCCTAAAGAAGACTAACCTTAGCAAGGTAAATATACAAGGGTGTAAGCCCTTTTATTCCTTGCAACAACCTTTGCAAAATAATTTTTTCAATGACAATAATAATAGATATTGATGGAGGGTGTATTCCCTTATACTCCAAATATTTAGATAAATTAACCTTGAAACAAGAAGAAACAACACAATATGCAGAAAATTCCTTACCAATTTCAAGAGATAACATAAAAAACCCTTCTTTATCAAGTATATTCCATCACAATTGCAAAGAGACAAGCATCAAGAGATAACGCCTTAGCCTTTTTATCCAATAGACAAGTAAAGCATCGACAAAGCATCAAGAGAGAGATATAGTGTTTTTTCCAAGTATGGCGAAACTTTTAGCCAAATGAAATGAAATGAGAGTGATCTCTATTTATATGATATCACTCTAAACAATTTCTCTGCAATCTAATTTTGAGGAGGCCGATCTCATTCATTTGACCTTACAACTTCCAAAATACAAAATACATAAAGTAAATTTTCCTTTAGGGGCGATGTCATGCCCTAGAAGGGTGACACAAGCCTCTAAAATGAGACATTTTGCCTCATGGTGGAAGTCGTTGGGCCTCCAAAGGCCATGTGCCTTGCCATCAAGTGCCCTAATGCAATCCATGTGTCTCTCTCTCTCCATGAAACCACACCACATGACCATCAAACCATGAAACCCCATAAAAAACCCTAGCTTCCATGTGACGTCTAGGGCATAGAAGATGATGTCCTAGACCTCCAAAGGCCAACATTGAGGTGTAAGGGGCCACAACGTGATCATCTCATGGTGTCCAAGTGCCTCCAAAGGCAAGGTTCATCCTCCCAAGTATCTAATGAGAGGGGTCACATCATCCAACTTGCAGGATTTATGCTCCTATGAAGGTCCAAGCAACCTTGTGCCTCCATAAAAAAACTTTCACGTGGAAAGGCCCTGCAAATACAAACAAGTACCCGATCCAAGGGTCCAAAATTCACATGTATCATTCTAAGTAAGCCACATTTAATAAAAGAACCACCCAAACATTTTCATCAAGTACCTCGTTAAAAAAAAAAAAAAATGCTCAAAGACCTTATACGACTTGCCAAATTTAAGTATGGGAGGGTTGTCATGGCGCTCTATTGGGTAGATCATTCCCCAAGTGAAGGAATGTTTCCCAAGAATACCTTCTCTAATTCATGTAGAAGAGTATGAGGTGGATGGGGGTGTGACTTTTGGGCATGGGGTTTCTTGACATACAAGGGCTCATATTGTCTCATTTATGGGCTCCTTTGTAGAGGGTGTGCTGCGTCCTCATTTTCAATGCAACCTTTTTCCAAGCCCTTTATTTTCCATTAATTGATTAAGGTTTGAACATTGAGTACTATATGCAAGGGAAAGTAAAGATTACTTCAATGCCACTTGATGCTAGGAAGACATTGGGTGCCATGTGCAAGGAAATTAAAAGACACCGCAAATGCATTCCCTCAACAAGCAAGACATTTATTAGTTATGTGTTTTATTTTACAGGTCCTTGATTTTGTGGAGAATCATTTCATTTCTCTCAGGACCTTAGGGAGAGCATCTGGAGGACAATTTATTGTCTTTTATATTTTTTCAGCTATAATCCTTTGGGCCTTTAGTCCCTTCTTCCCATGAAATGAGGTACAAACCCTCTTGGGTCAATATGCCTGAAAACACAAAAGATGAGGAAACGAAAGGGAAGGAGTGTGGAAAGTGATAAGTATGTGCGGGGATGGTACGATGACTCTTCAAGGAGACCCCCTAGTGGAAACCCTTTTCTCGAGGGTGACCCAATTACTAGGACAACATGTCAACCATGAATGTGAGAGAAGGCAAAAGGAATAATTTCCAAGTAAAAATTTTCAAAATCAAGAAAGGACCCTTTGCAACATGTTCAAATGCTTCAATTATTAAAATGACACTTACAATGACACCGAACTTGATACCTCATGGAGCAAGACCTGCTGTCCTCTGTGGGCCAAGCTGGTGTGGTGGGCACTGTTGTTGTTGATCAATGGTGACGTGTGGTAAGAGGAGAGGCTATGTATGCTCATATGGCTCTTGACACTCCATGTCTACAACCCGCAGGGCTCGAGACATCATCTCCTTAGTTACCCCTAGAAATGGGGGGTAACATCTTACTCCTGCTTGGGGACATGTGCTTTCCATAGAGTGTAAGAGAACCTCAACATCTCATGGTAAGACTTGTTCCTACACATTGAAACAAAATAAATGTTAGATATCGAGGGTGTCACAGTCACCCCTTTATTCATATGATTAAAAAATTCAAAATCTAACAATGCATTAAAGAGAAAATTTTGCATTTAATTTATTTTTTTCTATCTTAAATGTAATATGATTCAGGCAAATGTAGTAAAGAAACTATGCATACATTCAATAAAGAAATATGTAAATAAAGTGTGAACATGCAAATCTAGATAAATGAAACTAAACTACCATGAACAAACAAATTCAAATGCAAGAAAGTAAAATGACCTACCTACTTACATGGGGCCCGAGGCCCATGGAGATCAGGTCCTAAAGATGTCATGTGAAATTGTACAACCAATGTAACCACCTACTCAACATCACATCAAGGTATCTCCCCTTGTTCTTAATCATGTGACACAACAAAGATAATTCAAGCACAAAATAGTCATGATTATGAATAATCATGTGATCAATCATAGAAAGCAGGTCATGGAGGTGGGTGGTAGGGAGATAATCCCGCTGGAAAGAATGGCCATAATCTTGATCAATCCATCTCTGAGGAGGACTACTTCATGTAGATGACGACTTGTCTTCATATTTACTTAGAATACCACTGCTCTTCGAAACCTGAGAGGAGACGAGAAATCCAAAGAAGACCTTATGATTTCCCAGGGAAGAAGGTATGAGATAAAGGACAACCTCAATTCTAAATAAATAATCCCTCTCCATATTCATAACATATTTCCTATTCATTTGGAGGTTGCCCTTGATGTTGTAGATGGGATCCCCATCAAACATGAAACAACCCATGTCCCATATACACCTTCCAACATGTATGAAATCATCAACGTGTTGATCAAATGTATCCTTGGGACCAATCACTTCTTCATCTTCATCAAGTGGGAGCATGGGTACAAATGTCTTGTCTGGATCTTCAATGTGAGAAACCTCATCAGGCAACTTTTCTCTTCAAGGGCAACTGTCTTCATATAATTGTTGTTCAAACATTTCCTTATTTGCAAGGGATTGATCTTCAATAAGAGGTGCCTTTCCAAGTTGTTCTTCAGTAGATTCCCAAGATAACTTCTTTACAAGATTCATCAGATGCTCAGTGGCTTCATCAACAAACTTTTTCATTTCCATCTGAAGAAATGTCCTTTTCATAGAGAAAGTTTTGGGAAATGTCCCATCTCGAGTGTCATGAAAATTCCTAGGTGCCATAATTTCATTGTCCGAAATGACACTTTAATGGAGTCGCTAGATGAGCTCAAGGCTCATCAAAAGTGGGGGGGGGGGGTATTTTCCCTCAATGGAGTCACCAGATAAACTTATATGAAGTTTATCAAAAGTAAAAAGGGAACTTCCCTCAAATGGAGTCACTAGGAAAGCTACAGGTAAAGGCTTTGGGAATAACTTGCCAAAATTTCATTAGGGCTTGGAAAATGATTCAAAATCCTCCCTAAAAACGGTGCCAAAATGTTATCACATAGATTGTAACTTGGGAAAATTCCAACCCAAACCACAAAGGCATGACAACTATGGGATTAATTACCCACTGTCACCTTAGATAAACACTCCCCTCACTTTAATGATGATGAAAACACCACAAGGGGGGAATCTCGGGTGAACCTAGGGGGATTGAGATGGAAAGTGATAAAATATGAAAGGTACCCCTACAGATCAAGGTCAAATGTGGATATGAATCTTGGGAAAGAGTCTTGTGAGCGGGTAATTGGTTTCCAAAGGTGATGTACCTGTAAAACAATGCTATCCCTTCCTAGAACAAGACAATATATAGTCATAGATGCTTCAAAACCAAAGGGGATTAAAAAAGAAAACTTGCTGTCCCAA
>SNQJ01S0114909.1:28143-50681 GCA_010110895.2 Picea sitchensis
TGGATGGCATATCTTATCTAAGATATGTGAGAGATGTGTGGAAGATTTGAAGGGATCATATCTTCTAATAATAGGAAAGTAGTTGAGAATGGTTGAGAGAATAATGGATCTGTAATTATGACACTCTTCAAGAATCTCATGTATATAACAGAGTGTTCTCTCTTCATGAGGGGCATCATGTTATTCATAATTGGGAGAGTGAGAGATCATGCAATTCATAAATTAGTCTTGTAATTAGGAGAAGGGGATTCTTAGCTTTGTTATTCTTTCATGCTTTGTCATTTGACTCTTGTAATATAATTTGAGATTGATATATTATGTGAGTTCACATATGTCTTTTGTCATTCAACTCTTCACATGTTGTATTTCTTTCCTAGATTAAGTTACTTCTTTCATAGTTAGTCTTTCAATGCTTTCCTAGATTAATTTCATTTCAACAAATTAGATTAGATTAGTTCTAATTCAATCCTGCATATATAGTGCGTGTGCTTCGTAATCCTACGAACCTCAGATTGACAAATTAAATAGTTGGGCAAGTACTACAATGAAATTAAACGACAATATTTCCGCCTAACATTTTGGCGTCGTTGCCAGGGAAGCACGATGGATTGAAGTTTAGTTTGATTTTCTTGCAAGCGTAACTAGAGTGTGAATTTCAATTTCAGCAAGTGTGCTTGATTTTTGCAACTGTGAAGAGGTTTTCATGTGTTTAAGCAAGTATGATTTTCAGTTTTTTTATTTTGATTTGGGTGCTGTAAGAACCCCTTTTGAAATATGATTTAACCATGAGTGTCATCTTGGAACAACTCGCTCAGATCTTGGATAAAACTGAGATTTCTTCTTCTCAAGAAGATGAAATATTGACAACAACCCAGAGCTTAAATACTCCTCCATAAACAAACGAGAAATCAACATCTGAGGAACTTGAGGAGGACAATGAGGAGTTGTAGCAAGATCTGAGTGAGGAAAAACACACCTATGAAAGCATTATTGAGCAATGGTTCCAGGTAAGTACTTGATTAGCTCCATTTTTTTATTTTTATTTAGAAGGTTTACAGTCACAACAACTAGATTCATTCATTCTCGTAAAATCCTATTTTTCATTTGAAAAATTTCCATTGAACATATTGCTGTTACTGTTACGTGAATGGCTCCATTGGAAATTTGCCTACACGTAACTAATTTTTAATTCCATTTATCATAGAGTAGGTAGGTTTTAATTTTCAGTTTTTATTTTACCTAAAATAAGTATGCTTTCCTCTGTGCTTCATGCGATCATGAGGATCAGAAAATAGGAATGAATTTGATTTCAGGAATGAATGTCTTTGCATCCATCCTTTGACCTGCAAATAAACACAGTTAAAAAAACTAAAAAATTGTAAATGAATAAAACACAGCGAAAATTTTCAATGTTACAGCGTGCTGATACAGGATTTTTTTTTTACATACTGTTACAACATGCTGATACAATGAAAATTGTACATCCTATTTCAACATGCTAGTACAACAACATTTTACATGTTATAGTGAAATTTTACTGTAACAGTGATTGAATAATAAAAATAGTAGTGGCGTTAGGATAAAATAAAATAAAACAAAAAAATAATAATAAAAATTGTCTGTTCATCCTGGACCTGCAAGTATAAAAACACAAATGAATAAAAACAAAACCAAATTTTACATCTTGTTATAGCACGCTGAAAAAATAAATTTTTTCTATGCTGAAACAATGAAATTTTTACATGCTGAGACAGTCGCTGTTACAACGAAATTTTACATGCTGTTACAGCGAAATTTTTTCATGTTGTTACAGTGAAATTTTTCATGCTGATACAATGAATTTTATATGCTGAAACAGTGACACTTTTTACTGTAACAATGTTATGCTTGCGCTCTTCTCATTTTTAACTTCCAGTCTGGTCCATTTTATTTATTATTTTTGATGCCATCCTTTCGCCAACCTCATCCTTTCACATTCGACCCTACATGCTGCAACCTGTCAATAATCAAATCATCAAAAGATAAAGCTCTTGTTTACAAACACAACCAAATAAAAATAATGATAAACATTGATTAAAAATGTCAAAGAATCAACTAAAATTTTGAATCCCGATCATGGTCTTTGCAAATTCTAGTTGTTACAACTCCCTACCATTTTTCTCATATTTGCTAAAGTCTAGTGGGAATAAAATCTTTCAACGCTTATTAGTCATTAAAAACTACGGAAAGATAGCCTTTATTCGCTGAATTAAGAGGGAGATCTTGTAACAATTAAACACGATCTTTTTCTTATTTTCCCATAACAGAGTACCATGAAATATGGGCCACATCCTAATTGCATAACTATTATTGATTATCTTTTGATATTGTTACGATCAAACTGAATTTTTTAATAAATTTTCCCAATGGAATTATCTAAATTGAGATATGCTCCCAATCTTATTGTTGGATATGCATCAAAATTGCTTTGTCAAGGTAACATATGCTCAGGTTTCACTTAATTCAATCAACAAAATGGTTGGATCACAGATTCGTGAGCTCCAGGTGGCTGATCACAGATTTGTAAGCTACTTGTTCATGTTGGTGATTAACCAACAAGCTAGAAATGGACAATTAAATCACACCCAGCTCACACATGCAATGATAATCTGGAATTTTCCGCTAATTAACGTCAATTTGCAGACAATCAATTTTGGATGGGATTTGTGAGCAAACCATGATGAATTTTAAAAATATGACACACGGGTTTTGTGCAGAAGGGTCTCATTTAGCTGACTCACAAGTGGTTTTTGAAAATTCTTCTTATTTTGAGAGCAATTCTGATTTTTAGGACTGTGAAGAAGGCAGATTTCGGGATGGCCAGTTTTCCACCGTGGAAGATTCACAGTCAAACTCTTGCTCAGGTCCAGGTTACTATATTTTTCATGCTCTCTTTGGGCCGGTTCTATTTCTATTAATGTTTAATTCCCTTTCGATTGCATGCTCTTACTTTGGGATGTTTGATGGACACGACGAATTTGGAACACAGTTCTTGCAGTTTATAAAGAGTCGTTGATATAATTGCTAAATCCATAGATCCTTGTGATGCTTGTGATGAATTTGTTGTTGAATCATACTAGTTCTGATCAGAGTGTGAGATTCACACTAATAACATTACAGTCACTATTGTATAAAGTAATGGTTTGCAAAACTCTGGTATATTTTTCCGATCAACAAAGGAGAAAATGGTTATATAAGCATAATCACAGTATTCATTTGGATACTTTGTTATTTATTTATTTATTTATTTTTGAGAATAATACAAAACTTGGTTTCAATTAAAAAGAAAAACAATAAAAATTATAAAAACATGGAAACACACAAAAACATTATAAAAATCAAAATTTGCAAATGGACATTCTAAAAATTCCTGAGTTGTTTTCATGATTCATGTTTTTTTTTTGAGTCACTGTCACAGCAAAAGAAGACAAACCAGTATGCAAGGACAACATGTATAAAAACACAGTCTATTTTCTATGAGTTTCTCACATTCGTACTTATTTCTGTTTTGCATATTCTTTGCAAATCTCACAATTTTTATGCAGGAATTTGTACTAAAGTTTTGCAGGAACGAGGACAATCACGCTTTACTGCTGCAGTGATTTTCATGAATCAAAACATTTTTCAGAAACACATGCTTTACTAGATAGCTTGAAGGAGTTGTTACTCAACAGAAACAGTTTTGCTGATACATAGAAAATTTTTGCGGATCCTGATGTTTGCTATTACACAGAAACATTTTGCTGTTACAAAACAACATTTTTCTGTTGCACAGAAGCATTTTGCTAATACACAACAACATTTTACTGTTACACATAAAATTTTTGCGCATCTTGATGTTTGTTGTTACACAACGACCATGCTGATACACTATTATTTCCGCAAATTTCATGTTGTGACACTATCCCACTTCTCCTTCAAAGCTGATTAATCATCCAGGTATTGAAGCCATCTTCCATTGCCTTAACTTTCATGACTTCACACATGCCTATCTTTCTGAGTTGCATACATCATTTCCTTTATTTTTTTCAGCTCATTTTTGCCTTTCCAGTTTTCCTTCTGAATAAAGCAAACCCCCTTCCCATGATTACATTTCCTTTCCATACACATTGTTTCTACTGAGATATTTCCATCTATAGTCCTACCAATCTTTTTATAAACTCGCGTTGACTGATGTGGGATTCCTTAAGGCCCACCTTTCAGCAGTCTTGCCCCATCGACCTCGACACATTATCTGGGATATAGATTAGAGTTCATTTTGAGTACATAGAGGCTTGCATGCCTTAATGGCAAGTTCTCTCACTGACGATCATGGAAATACATCAATGTCCCTTGATCATCAGATCTTGCAAGTGGTTCGACATCAACCCATATATTCGTACTTCGAAAGATGTACTCAGATACCTTGACACTCATTGTCATCACTGGTGAGTTTGTCTCGCATTGGTTAACGACATTCATCAATGGCCGATAATCCAATGATTTTTCTTCATGCTCGACATTGACACATTCATTCGCATGATGAGAATTGTACCATCAGTTTTGCAGCGGGTGAAGACTATACACTTTTTCATGATCCCCTCAGCAGTTGCAACATTTTGATTTCATATCTATGAGAGTATCACGGTTCCATATTCTCTGCCTTCTACATTTCTCGTGATTCAACAATAACAATTTAGATTCCTTCATTTCCCATGATCCAGTTACAGTAGCAACAACATTAGCAGTTCCATTTTCCTGATCTTGTAGCAGTGACACCTTCCTGATATTCTTTGCTCCAGTAGTTACAACAGTTGCATCTACAACGCCAGTCACGTTTTCCTGATCCAACAGTCGCAACAACTACATCTACTTTTTGGGTAAGTGGAGGTATGTTCTTTTCTAAGATTTAATCACAGAATTTATTATATGCCGACTTGAATATTTTGGAAAATTTCCTCGCCATGCTCTCTTTCCTTCCATGACCTACACTAAGTTGCATGAGGGTATGCAACTAATTCAGTTGGGGGGGTGGGGGGGAACTCTTTCACCACATATTCATTACCATTGTTCCATTTTATCATCTCATCATTCCATTTATGATTCACTAACATTTCTTTTCCAACGAACACTTTGTTGCATTTCGATTGATACACATATTGGCATGATTCATAAAGATAAATAAAAGGCTTTCTTATACACAGTGATGCTTTATTATGCACATTGATAGCTTATTATTTCCAGTGAGTATATGGCTAAATTATTGCAGTAAGAAAATAAATAAGTGAAATGAATGTTGTTAACACAAGAACCAACAACTTTTGTATTCATGGTTTTCACACAAGAACCAACCATAAGAAAATTCACATGATGTTACACATATTTCACATGCTGTTACACATGTATTATATGTTGTTACATGTTGCTACTCTTGTATTTGAAATCCTAGAAATATTCCTTATTAAAAAGACATAATCAATTAAAGCCAAAGTCCGAATGCCAAATGTTTTTAAGAAGATCCATGCATGGTTGCATGAGGACATGCAACAAGTTGAGTTGGGGGGCATGTTAGGACTCATAAATGTCACATTTATATCCTCTTTTCCTTTCACCATTCCTTACATTTAATGGTCCTAATAAGCCTTTTATCATACCATTTCCATACATACATTGGGTTTCACCTTATTATTTTCCACTTTATTCATTTCAGTATTATAAGTGAATTTATGATTAAATATTAGAAAAATGAAATATTTTCATTATATATCAAGGTTGGACGAGTTTGATGATGTGTGTAGGCATATGTGAAGATTTCAACAAAGTCAAATATTACCACCTAGCCTCAAATTCAAATTTCATCTTCAAGCTTTGAAGATTTGAATAATATTTGGGACAATCATTCAAGCATATTCAAAGGAGAAGATCATGGAAGATTTGGATGGCATATCTTATCTAAGATATGTGAGAGATGTGTGGAGGATTTGAAGGGATCATATATTCTAATAACAGGAAAGTAGTTGAGAATGGTTGAGAGAATAATGGATCTGTAATTATGACACTCTTCAAGACTCTCATGTATATGAGAGAGTGTTCTCTCTTTATGAGGGGCATCATGTTATTCATAATTGGGAGAGTGAGAGATCATGTAATTTATAATTTAGTCTTGTAATTAGGAGAAGGGGATTCTTAGCTTTGTTATTCTTTCATGCTTTGTCATTTGACTCTTGTAATATAATATGAGATTGATATATTGTGTGAGCTCACATATGTCTTTTGTCATTCAACTCTTCACATGTTGTATTGCTTTCCTAGATTAATTTACTACTTTCATAGTTAATTTTTCAATGATTTCCTATATTAATTTCATTTCAACAAATTAGATTAGATTAGTTCTATTTCAGTCCTGCATATATAGTGCGTGTGCTTTGTAAGCCTATGAACCTCGGATTGACAAATTAAATAGTTGGGCAAGTACTACAATGGAATTAAATGACAATATTTCCGCCTAACACTTGTGTTGATGAGTTTATTTTTGGAAGTAAGACCTCTTCCTTCCTCCTTTAGTATGAGAATCTAGGGTTTGATCTTCATCTATTGATAGTATTGGTTCTCGGTTAGCTACTCTTGCTTCTTCTTGAACACATTCTTCCCAAATACTATCAAAGTGTAGTTTCTCCTTTCTGGCACAAACAATTTGGATGAATGCATACCAAGGTCTTGTGAGACCATTAACGACTGTAATTATGAGTTCATCTTCATCTAGAGTATCACCAATTTCTTCTAGATTTTCCATGAATTGTGATATTCTATAGAAATACTCTTGAATTGTTTCTCCTTTCTGTATCCTTGTATTTTTGAGTTGAGTTCTTAGATTCATATTCCGACTGATGTTCTTTCCTTCATACATCCTAGTTAGAGCATCAAACATTTATTTTGTAGTCTTCTTTGAAGCCACTTGAGGAATTAAGTGATCTTTAATAGAATCTGCAGTGATTATTTTGGCCCTAACTGTGTCCTTTTGGTGTTTTGCTTTAGCTGCAACATCGACAGTTTCTGGCACATATTCTTTAATGAATATTTCTAGGTTATTCTCTTCAAGAATGAGTGCAATCCTATACTTCCAGGCATGGAAGTTTTCCACACCTTCTATCTTGTCAACAAGCTTGCTTGCAAACATCTTTACCTGGAGCTAGAAAAATGACAAAAAAATTAAAATGCTCAGAATTTAATTTTGAACTTACTAGGAGGTGCGCTTGGATGAGGTGAGTAGGCTGGTGTAGTTAGATTTCAGAAAATCCAAAATTTTCCCCTTCAAACTTGACCAACTGAATTCTGGATTGGTACTTCTAGTATTGGTTCTAGTTTCCTGGTTTTCTGGTACTAGTGAAAACTAGGGTTTCACCTTCTGGGAGTTCTATCCACTAAAAAACGTGGGTTGAGGCTACCAAAGAGTTTTCTAGGCTAGGGCACACTTCCTTGATGAGTTTTAGGCTGAAATTCCTCTTCAATAGAAAACCCTAATTTTCTTATATGACAATAGTGATGTTTTTGTTTATCTAATGAAAGATGCTCTCTTCAACTTAGCTCTGAAACCATGTTAAGGTTTAAGACATTATTAGGTTTCTTTTCAATTTACTATATAACCACAACATATATAGGATCACTGAGAGAAACACAATCACAAGATACACAACATTTATCTCAAGAAACCCTCATGGGGGAGAAAACCCAACAAAAACCTCCTTAATATAGATAGCCAATCCAATGCCAAGACAATAAGACAAAACACTAGAGAATATCCAACACCAAGCAATGCGCCTCTCTCTTCCTTCTTCTCCCAACTACAACTACCAAACTTGCGCATTGGATGAGAGAATGAGTGAGTGAGATAACGAGGCTCTGGCTTCCTTTATTTATACAAACTGGTAAGTGCTAGAAAGGTGTCTCTTCACTGGGCAGGGTCGACTTGTCTTATTAGTGGTTAAAACCACTTTAATTAGCCTGGGGGGTGAATTCTTAATTTGCACAATATATTTAGGGTTTGACCAATCCATAAAAGGGGATTTGGTCAATTACAATGCCCGACATGATCAATCCACAAAAAGGGCTTGATCTAATGAATACTAAGTCAATAATAAATAGAATACTCTTTGCAGTTACAATATTTCAACAAGGTTAGGGTAGGGTCCCAACATGCCCTCCCCCTTCCAAAGAATCCTTGTCATCAAGGTTGAAGGTGTGGAAATTGTGATAAAATTGTTGTGTGTTCCTAGGTGGCACCATTTGATTGTGTATCCTTCCATTGAATCAGGTCCTTACAAATTATGTAGTGGTGCAATTGATGTTCTCTTATGGCCATTACTACCACCATATATAACTAAATGGAACCCTCTTCATAAATTTCTGAAAGGTTGGTTTTAACTCAACAATTTTCCCCATGACTTTCTTTAAAAAAAGAATGAAAAATTAGGTGAATCCTAAAGTGGGTTGGAAGAACTAATCAATAGGAAATTAGTCTAATCCAATGGAGTATCTTATAAGGGCCACAAAATTTTGGTGATATCTTCTAGGATCTCTTGTATTTGAGAGAGGAATTCTTACAAGGATGGAGATGAAGGGACACTTAATCCCCTTCATCAAATTAATTCTTAGAGCAATGCTAATCAACTTGTTGTTTGATGCAGACCCCCCTTCTCCCCTCAAGGCTGCATGACCTCCTGGTCTAGGATCATTCAAATAAAGGATCCATATTGACTCTTCGGGCCTTTATTAGACCCCAATCAATCTACACAGGTCCCCTTTCCTTCAAAGGCACATATCTTGTGAAAACCACATTCCCTTTCTCTAACACTCTCAACACTTTTCTATTCATGGGCGCTGTACTGAAATTCAAATTTATTCTGAACCCTTTGAATAACCCTTTCCAAAAATTCGAGGTGAATTTCGGGTCTCTATTGGACACAATTGTCTTGGGAATCCCGTGCAATCGTGCCACTTCCTTCATAAAGACGTCGGCAACATCCGCTGCCTTGTGAGTAGTCTTTAACATAATAAAATGGGCAGCTTTCGTAAGCTTATCCACCACCACCATAATTGAATCATGCTGCTTGCCTATTCTGGGCAATCCCATGATGAAGTCCATTATCACCACTTCCCACTTCCACTCAAGAATGGGTAAAGGTTGCAGTAACCCTGCTGGGTGTCTGTGCTCCACTTTAACCTTCTGCACTCCATACATCTTGCGATGTATTCAACAATCTCCTTCTTCATGCCTGGCCAAAAGTAATGGCTCCTGATTGCTGCCACAATCTTCTGATATCCAGGGTGCCCAACATAAGGCACGTTATGAATTTCTCTCAAAATCACAAGTTTCAAACCCTAGACATTAGGGACATAAACTATGTTCTTGTACATAAGTATTCCATCAATCTTTAACTTATAATTTTCCACTTTTCGTGGCATATCACCTTGTTGTAGCTTTGCTACTAGCTCCATGTACTGCAAATCTACACTTGCATCTTCCAAAATTATACTCTTTACATCAGTTTAGTACATGCTAATGGATGTAGCGTGTAATTTGTGTACTCTCCTGCTGAGTGCATCAACTACTTTATTCTCTTTCCCTTTGATATGCTTGATATCAAAATCGTATTCACAGAGAAATTCCAACCACCTACTCTGCCTAGCGTTTAAGGTTGGTTGATCAAACAAATACTTTATACCATTGTGGTTTGTTCTCAATTCAAACCTCCTTCCCATGAGGTAATGTCTCCATTTCCTCACATCATGAACGATGGCCGCTAACTCCAAATCACGAGTTGTGTAGTTCCTTTCATGCTCTTTCAACTTTCTGGATTCATAACAAATTATGAATCCATTATGACTAAGGACTCCTCCCATTCCTTCTTTTCATGCATCTGTGCACACCACAAAGTCTTCATTTGGATATGCAATCCTAAGGATTGGAGCACTGGTTAACAGTTGCTTCAATTGCTGAAAGTTTTTCTCACAATCTTTTGTCTAGTGAAACTTCTTCTCCTTCCTTTACAAGGAAGTGATAGGGTGAGATATCCTCAAGAACCCTGTGATAAATATTCTATAATATACAGCTAGACCCATAAAGGATATAACTTCTGTCACATTCCTTGGTGCTGACCATTCCCTGATGGCCTTAATTTTCTCAAGATCCACATCTATCCCATTCTTCGAAATAATATGCCCCAAGTAGTGGATCTCCTCCTGATAAAACGAGCACTTGCTCAACTTGGCATACAGTTGGTGATCTCTTAACACCTACAACACCATCCGAAGATGCTGTTCATGCTCTTCCTTCGACTTGGAATACACCAGAATGTCATCCAAGAAGACTATGACGAACTTGTCCAGATAGTCCCTGAATACACCATTCATCAAGCACATAAAAATAAAAGGTGCATTTGACAGTCCAAACGACACCACTATGAACTCGTAATGACCATACCTTGTTCTAAAGGTGGTCTTGTTGATGTCTTAATCCTTTATCCTTACCTGGTGATATGCCGACCTGATATCTATCTTCGAAAATATCTTCGCATCCTTCAACTGATCGAAGAGGTCATCAATCCTCGGCAGAGGATACTTGTTCTTTACATTCACTTTGTTCAATTGTCTGAAATCGATACACAATCTCAACATTCCATATTTCTTCTTCATGAATAGAATCGGGGCTCCCCAAGGTGACACACTTATGGATATATACACCTTCTTCAGAATCTCTTCAAGCTACAATTGTAACTCTTTCAGCTCTGGCGTACTCATTCTGTAAGGAGCTTTCGACACTGAAGCTGCTCTAGGCATCAAATTTACAGAGAAGTCAATATCTCTTTTTGGAGGTAATCTTGGTGCCTCTTGGAATACATCCTCAAACTCCTTTAGTACCGCATGATCTCTGATACATGACACCTTATCCTTGGTTGTTTCCTCCACATGGGATGCAAATAATTGACAACCTTTTCTGTAGCACTTCTTCAGCTGCATTGCTAATATTTCTCTGATAACAACAACTCTGGGAATTCCTTGGACTACTTTTCGATTCTCCTCCTCATCCAGGCAAGTGAATGCCTTATTATGACAGTCCAAGATGGCATGGTGCTAGTCCAACCAGTCCATCCCAATTAAACAATCATAAGAGCCTAAAGGAAAAATTTTCAATTCAACCTTCGTGCTCAACCCATTCATGCTCACAGGACATGACTTAACCAACTCAATGACTTTCCTCTTGGTTCCTGTAGCTAGCTGCACTAACCAAGACTTTTCATGTTTGCTTCTCGATAAATGAAAACTTTCCACCACTCTAGGATCTATATAACTATGGCTAGCCCCTGAATCAATTAAAATAGTAAAGGCATGGTTGTTTATCATACCTTCTACTTCAATCATGTGTGATTGAAATTTAGCTTGCTTTCTATCCAGGGCCGCATAGATCCTTGGTATTCTACTGCCAATTTCCTCTACTGTTTCAACTTGCTGAACATTATGGACAACTCTCACTTTGCCATTTTTGTGGGGAGAATATTTGTACTTATGGTTTCCTTGATATCCCCAACACTGAATGGGCATCTTTCTTGGCCTTTGTTCCCCTACTTCAATCATTCTTGGCTCTCTAAACGTTGGCTGTCCTTGAGGACCATTTCTGAAAAAGGGAGGTTTGTTTCCCTTCTGCCTCTTCTCTTTCTTAAACCTCTTTTGGTCATCCCAAGCCTTTCGAAAGGTAGGCTTTTCTCTTTGCTGTTCGTATAATCATTTCACTCTTCTTATCGTTTCTTCCATGGTCTTGGGGTCATCATACTGGATCTTGTCCCCAATGGAAGATGGAAATCCACTCAAATACCTTTGAATCTTGACAGTCTCCTCTTTGATGAATGAAACATACTTCATCAATTCCAAGAACCTACATTCATACTCATCAATGGTCATGCTGCCTAGCTTGAGTTCAAAGAACTCTTTCATTTTTCTGTCATAATATCTCTTAGTCAAATACTTCTTCTCGAAATACCTATTGAATTCTTTCCAAGTGATATCTTTATCTCTAATGTGTTGTACTTGCACAAGCTGATCCCACCACATGGATGCTTTTCCTTTCAATTGATACATCACAATTCTTCCTTTTGCATGAGAGGAATAATTCTGCAGTTGAAAATATTTCCCCATGCCAAGCAACCATGTTTCGACATATTCCTCCTTCTTATGTTCTCCATCAAATGTAGGAGTCTTAATATTGTTCATCTCTCCCTTCAGTTCATCCACTCCAGATCTCATGCGCTTTCTGGTAGGAGATGGGATTGAACTACTGTGTGTACTTCTCTTGGAGTGACCTTGGGAGTGATGATGGTGTCTACCTACACTCCTTGAACTTCTTCCCTCAGAAGTCTGGTGACTCCCTGTTCTGCTCGAGTCACTCTCCTTATCCAACTTCTTTTCTATTCTCTCCAAACTCTTTAACATATTTATGTTAAATTCACCTTATTTTTCCTGAACTTTTTTGAGCTTTCTGTTATCTGCTCGGTGAGTTTGGGCATCCTTTTTCAATCCTTCAATGATCTTCTTCATGTTTCCTTTCTTATCTATCTCTTCACCATGGCCATTAAAGTTCAATCCTTCAACTCCCAAATGAACAACCATTCCTTTTTATTCGTTCTCTGAATTGGAAGCATTATGTGCCTTTCCTATTTATTTTCCCTCAATGGAAACTCTAAACATTTTTGGCACTCGTTAACCTTTTACAAGCACAACGTGCAGACAACCAGAATTTGTCAGGTCATTATTCCTTAACAATTTCCACAACATTCATCAACAACTTGATTCAAGAAATGTTCAGTTTCCATGAATTTTCCGAGCTCTGCTCGGCTCTGTAGTGCACTTAGGCCTTAGTCCTTTTCTCTAAATTTCCAAACCCAAGTGACCAAGGGCGTGAACAAGTGCTAGGTCTCAAGGTTCTCTAATCGGAACTTCAGGGTTTTGGGATTTCGGTCCTGGAGGCTCTCACCCTCGCTTCCCTCTACAACTCCCGACTTCCGAACTTCTGACCTTTCTAGCCACTGAGCCCGCAACACAGCTGTCACCAACCAGGGTGGTGACATGAGTTGCTCTTAAAAAGGTCCACATTACTCTAGGCGATGCCATTCGACCCCACCTCTTCTACTTTTTCCTTCAGGACCCACTGGCACGCGACACATATCCCATGTGTCCTCGTCCATCCCAGTGACGTCATCCTGACTCACTACTTTGGCTCATCGGGATTTCACGATTTCAGGCTTCGAGAGTTTGTGCATCAACACTTCTCACTTCTCCCGGTTCTCGAAATGACGAAATTCTTTCTAGACAATTAATGGTCCAGATCTCTCCTTTATCAATGGTTGTGATCTAATCGTGAATTTTTGTTTTACGAATTCTCATGAACTTTCCCTTTGACCTTTTCAAGTCACGAGTCAGCGAAAGGCTGATATCTCTCCACACATTCCTCCCGATGGATGGTCTTGATGAAGTCGAGACTTCACGTATCGTGATACCCACACTCCTGTGAAACTCCAAAGGGTTTTAAACCTTTTACACCTTCCTTGGATCCAACGACTGTTGGTCCACACGCTCAGATCTGATGTCCCAGATCTTATCTCTTCTGCACGCTCTCCTAAGTGTCTGGACGTGGATTGGACGGTCCAGATATTCTCCACACAACTGATCTACGACTGCAGTTTTATTCTACCGCTATTCCTCCTGAGCTTCGTGACATGACCAAGTAACTCATTGGCACTCAGAGACAATCTAAGGTTTGAAATTAGTCCTGCAGACACAATTTCCTCTCAAAACCTTAAGTCCAAAGACCACTTATCTGACCCATATAGGCTCAACATTGAAACTATGGCTCTGATACCATATTGTAACGTCCCTGTCCACCAATCCACTTGCCGAGCAACACTACCACGCGGAAACATTCTCATACTTATATATATAACATGCATATTAAATCTAATTAACAGATTTAATCAAACAATAAAGAGTAAGCACATGATTACTGCTAATATACATCTTCAAGGACATTAACAATAACTCATATGCGCAACAGAATACATGATAACATATAAGCATCACATGCATGCAAAACATAATATTAAGCAAAAATTGATACTTATCTTTGAAACTGTGGTAATTCCACCAACCACGTGCAGACCTTCCACAAACCTCCCAACCTTAGACATCACTGCTCATCATGCTCAACAGTGGGTCACCCCTGATCTAGGACTAAGCTCCACCCATGGTAAGGGAATGCTAGACTAGGCTGAGGTTACAGGAAAAAATGCACAGAGAAACCAGAAGGATTCTCCCCAAGAGCCTTCTTACACCCACTACTAGCAGACTCTCATTCCCCACATGTTTGTTCCACCCGAGAGTATACACCTTCACAAGAACAGCCCATTGGTGCTTCAACTCCCTATCCGGGCCTCGGTAACAGGCCGGATCAGGAATTCTCAGAGCTCCGTAGCTGGCACTGGACTCACTATAGGAGAAAACCACTTCCCAACAATCTCTCTCACCTGGAGAGTGATGCTCATAGGCATGAAAACTTGCCTCTTCTACCATGGGCCTGACAACCCAGTTCTTCAACCAGTCTTCAACTCATTTCCTGCAAGGGTGACAGTCGCAACAGTAGATGGACATAGGTTTGAAAATGGCAATGTCCTGACGCTAGACACAACACACTCAGGCGATTTACCCGATGTCGAGTTCCACAGAAGACACTGAACAATTCACTCATTTTGATTCTCAGAATTGCATGAGGGTAAAAACAATAGAGGTTCCAAAGCAAGGGAAAACTGTTTTTAGACAGAGGATCTGGAAACTGACAACATGGATGCAACAATGGAGGACCTCCCAGATTCTCATGGTTTAGACAACTCACAACATAATGGAGGACGAACCACCTCCATGGCTCAACATTTGGGTTAACTTGCATGTGTGAGGGCCGACACATGTTGCCCATGAGGCTACATGTGATCCATCAACCTGTGTTCCCTTTTGCACACGTTTCCCCTTCTAGGAAATTAGGATAAAAACATGTTTTGTCACATAGCTTTTGGAATAATAATACATTATTATTACCAAGGACTTAAGCCCCCAAGATTAGCCCCTACGCTCAATCCTTAGCCTCTATTTCCAACCTTTCAGCCCCTTTTCCCTTACCCACTCTGTGGAAGCTTAGTCCCCCATCACTCTTTCTTCGTGGTTGGTCTGCACACAATGATTTTTTATTAATGTTCTGCATAATACATATACAAAAATAGGCTCCTGGCCTTAACACTTAGGCTCTCTGGCCTAATAAATACATAAGCCTACCAACTTATCAATACTCGGCTCACTAGCCTACAAAACATGATTTACAATTCATAAACATGATTACAATAGGGCTCGTCCTTGGGGATATTACACTAAGTGTTGGCTTGGTGCACTCTTGCACAGGTCTTCCTCCTGAGTATCCAGTAACTCGATGAATATCTTTCTCCGATATTCTTCTCCTTGAAATTGACATAGAGTTCTCTTTGTGCACACTTGCACCTGCTCGATGCCTGCCTGATAGAGTTCTACAAAGTTCTCAATGACTTTGTCTCTCTGTGCTTCCTCTGCACAGTTTCTCCTCTAAGGTATTCAACAACCTAGAGGCTTCCCCTGAGTTGTGATCACTCTGGTGCACCATCCTGACACGTTCTTTTATGATTCCACAGAGTTCTGATGCACACTCCTTGCGTTGACTACAAAACTTCCAATGTTCTGTTGTGCACTCCTTGCACAACCTAAAGAACCCAAAATGATATTTCAAACTCAACAAAGATAAAGAAGTATATCTTCCTACTGAAGATGAAACCTATCATGCATCTACAACATACATAAACACACATAGATAACATTAATTAGATACACATAAACACACAAAAAGTTCATATGCAGGAAAACATGCTTTCTTTCTATTTAGATTAATGTCTGATTACAATATGTGCAGGATGGACTATAACATAGTCTTAGCTCTCTCAAGCTCCCTCAAATAACTATTCTATCTCCTATTTCCTCCTCTGAGTATTTATAACTAACTTGCAACTACCTCCTATTTAGTAACAATACTCCTCCAGCAACCTCCTTCGGGCATACAATGCATCTACATATACAAGAAGGTTCCTAGGGTTCCCTCTAACTACCTATCTTCTCGAAAGAAGATAACTACCCCTTAAGCACCGTTACATTAAATTCTAGGAGTGAAATTCCCAGATCAATCGCGATCATTTTCTCCCAAGAATTTTGATATTCTTTAGTTTTCAATCAGTAAAGAAGAGATTTGTAGAAAAACGCCAACGTTTAAGATTCTGAATTGATTCCAGGGCATGCTAAGGCACTAAGTTGTCTCTCCAAGTGTGCTTGCTGATGATGCTCTTGCATCATACTCCACTGCTGGGAAAATCATGTTCTCCTTCTCATGGCTCCCTCTTCTCTACTGTTGAGATCTTCCAGGGTCCCATACCTTCTCTTGGAGCTTTCCATCTGATCATTTTTCTTTCTGCCTCTTCTTCCTTGCTTCTTCTGTAGGTTTTCTTCTGTCCCATACTTCTCTGATGACTGCTTCTTGTGCTGCTTCCAACATCAATCTATTTAGCTCCTCTATTTCTTTATCCAAATGGTCTATTGGATGGCTTTCCTCCTGCAGTCTTCTTTGTTGCATCTTCTCTCCATCAATTTCCAACTTAACTTGTTGGATAATATGCCTTTGCATCTTTACCCTTCCCTCCAAGGCCTCCAGATCTTCACACAAATCAACAAGATCCATGATATTTGTTGCTTCCTCCTCTGCTGTAGGTTCACATTCTACAGTTATCTCTTGTTGAGCTTCGTGGCTGAAAAATTTGAGCCATTCCTATGAATTCTCTTCTCATCCTGTTGTAGATCCCAATTCTACAATTGCCTCATGTTCATCTTCTTGGCTGAAATTTTTGAGCAATTCCACCGAATTCTCTTCTTTTTCCATCTCTTGGGAACACTAGAATGTGTGCTCCTTCTCCTTTTTACCAATTTGATCAATCTGACCCTTCATGTTATCTTCATCTCCTATGGCACTATATGGACATTTTTTTGTAGACTCCAGTTCTTCAATCTCACCACTGAGTTGCTTCTCAGCTTCCTCCTATGACATATTGAATTCTGTCATTTCCTCTTGTGTTGGTTCAACTCCAACTTCCTCCAGCTACTCCCCAGGTTGGTATGATCCTCCACCTATTTCCAACTTGATTTGTTGGATATTCCTAGTCTTCATATTTACCCTTCTTTCTAGGGCTTCCAATTCCTCATACAACTCAACAAATTCTATGCTGTCTGCTTCCTCTTCTGTTGCAGGCTCCAATGCTGCAGTCATCTCCTATTCAACTCCCAGGCTGAAATTCTTGAGAAATTCCGCTGAATGCTCTTCTCCTGCAATATGCATGACTGTCTCCCTTTGCATGAATGTATCCTGGTAGTCCTTTTCTGGTTCTGGATTGTTCAAGCAATCCTCCAACATCTTCATCTCTTGCTTCCATTGAGTGAGAAATTCATCTGAATTCTCCTCTTTTTCTGCTGGGGTAGACATCAGTGTCTATTCCTTCTCCTCCTCTTTGATAGTATCCATTGGATGTCTTTCCTCTGCTGCACTTGCATCACAGACACAATTATCTTTAAAATCATTTGGCCCCATGGCCTCTTTCTTGGATTCTTGTTGCACCACCTCCTCATGTGAAACACTTGTACTAGCCTCTGCTGGACCATTTGGCAAGAATATTTGAATCCCCCCGATGATCAGAATGCATTTATGATCCTCCTAAATCAGCTCTCCTTGCTGATATGAACTCTCAACTAAGTTCATGAGACTTTCAGATAGTCTATTATCTTCTTCCTTTCCCACCTGACAATCTGGGATTTCTCTTCTGCCCTCCTGGCAGTCTATGAGATCAACTGATCTCATCTCATTTCCCACCTGGAAATTTGAAAATTCATCTCTGCCCTCCTGGAAGTTCATGATACCTTTAACTAATCTCACCTCCTCCTCATCACTTAGGTTCCTCCCAATCTCTGGTTCACAGATGTGAATAACTTTCTCCTCTATGCCACTGAGGTTTTCAACATGCCTCAACCACTTCCTCATTATTTGCTATTTCCTTTTGGCTAACAACTTCTAGATAGGCCACTTCGCCTTCCTCTTCAAAGGCCATTCATACGTCTAGTGTACCTTTGCCTCTTGTTGCATCTTCAATGTCAGCTGTTCCATTCTTGCTCTTATCTGAATGAGCTCCTTGTCAATTTCTGCTTTACTTTTCTTCTTGCGGTCTGCTCCTCGACCACACTTATGGCCTTTAGTAGCCATCTTTTCTGTCTTCAGCCCTCCAGGCTATCTACCATTTGCTACACACCTTGCAAAAATATTTAAAGAGAATCAATTCTCTGTCTCTCTTCATCTGCTATCTACAGGTGAACTTCAGCTTCTGATACCATTTGATGTTATCAGATTATCTCTATTCACCTTCTCACCTTTTCCTACAATCTGCAGACAAAATTCATCTCATGATACTACTTGATGTAGTCAGCCTATATCCTTCATCTCCTTTGCCTAAAATCTACAGATGAACTTTAGCTCTGATACCACTTGATGCAGACCCCCCTTCTCCCCTTGGGGCTATGCGACCTATCGGTCTAGGATCATTAAAATCAAGTATTTGGATTGATTCTTCAGGACTTTATTAGACCCCAATCAATCTACATAGGTCCCCTTTCCTTTAAAGGCACAGGTCTCGTGAAACCCGCAGGCCCTTTCTCTAGCGCTCTTGACACTTTTCTATTCACGGGTTCTATCTCCTTCTGCTAGGCCCCTTCTTGCATGTGACCTCGGGCTATGAACTCATGTAAACACGCGATTGCGGAGTGGGCAAAAGTGGTTTGAGACCACATTGATTTTCTCCCCGCAATTCACCTCCAGCTGCCACGTATTCCTTTGCCAATACTGTGGTTTCAATTGCGGCCCGCTCTTAGACTTTTAACATCCGAGCACTTTCTGGCCCCACAATCAAGTGTGACCATTGATCTTCAATCTCGATTGATGCCTCTTGATCAATGACTACAATCTGTCTCTTCTTTCCTTTCTTCTCTCTATATCACATGTTCTTAGATCCTTATGATCTATCGATGCGTGTCCCTTTCGAATCAATGGTCATGATTTTCTTCACAATTTGGGTTTTGGAGTTTTCAACTCTCAAACCTTACTTTATATGCAGTGGCAGATCTCCTGCCATGTGTCATCCTCAAATTGACGACCATAGCCCACTTCGGGACTTCGGAATTTGAAAATCTCAACTCTCAACTTTCACTTTTCCCCAAGATACTTTATCTGAAGCTCGCGATCTATTGACACATGTCTCCTGTAGGTCGATGGCTACGATTCACTTCGGGTCTTCACTCGAAGTCCACATATTTCTTCCGCACATCCTTTTGAATCGGATGGCTATGATTCGCTTTGGATCTTTGGGTTTCAGAAATCTCAATTCTCAACTTCTCCACACTCACTTTTTCCTGAAGTGTTTTACCCGGAGTCCACGATATAATGACGTGTTTCCTCCCATAGATCGATGACTCCCAGCTACTTTGGCTATTCAAACTTTGGGAGTTTCAACACTCCACCTTCGGTTCCTCCTGGAGCTCATGATTCGTCGACATGTGTCCTTCTGTATCTGATGGTCCAGATTCACTTTGGCTCTTCAACGATTTCACTCTCTCCTTGTCATCAAAATTCCAAAGTTCCCTTTTTCCAGAGTTATGGATCTTATGCCGCTTGTCAGCCTTGACGATGGATGGTCCCTGTTCACTTCGGTACTTCAACAAGTCCACTCTCCTATGCACACAAAAGGTTAAGGCCCATGCACTTTACCTAGATCAAACGAATGTCGATCCCTCGCACTCAGATCCAATGGTTGGGATATGCTCTCCTCCTCTCACATTCATCCTTTGTCATGGACCATGATCTAATAGTCCATACCTCTTCTTGCAGCTGATATGACGATTGCTGTCACTCCTCCTCCTAAGCTTATTTGTTTTCCTAGACTTGGGGAATTTTCTAAGTGTTCAAAGGTTTTGGTCTTTGAACCTTCTGATCTAGGTGGATATTGTTGTCCACCCACCTATTCCACTTGGACCCACAAAATTGTTTCTTTCAGTTTTTCATTTTCCTTAACTGTAGCACAATTTACTATTTTTAGCAGTTGTTCGGGTCCTGAACTTCCGGAGCTGTTTTGAGGCCCTAAACGAAATTTTTTGGGCATGAATGCTGCGGTGAATATGAGTTCATTCTAGATTTGATATTTGCTACAGAAGTGTAGTCCTCGGATAGATCTTTCTAACGATGTATCATGTGCGTCAAACGGAGATAGTATGCCAAAGTTACGACCCCGAGAAATTGATGTACCAATTTACCCTAACGAGGCCCATATTCTAGCGTTTCATCTCCTAGGGATAGGTTTTTGGATGTTTAGGGTTTTCCATTGTTTCTCAGTAATATATAGGCCTTCGAGCCTCATTGTAACAGGAATTTGAGAATCCAGTAGCCTCCACATCTATTCTCAGAGATAAGCTACCAATGCCCTAGCTAGTTTATTTCCATTCTGTCTGTAAGCATTTTTTAGTCATTTGTTATTAATGAAATGAACTCTTATTTTCGCTGCATCTCTGTGTTTATGTGTATTTCTGTATTTTGTTGTGTTCCTACATAAATCCAGATCAATGGTATCAGAGCGGTCTTCTCATTCTCGATCTTTCTTTGCATGTCCCCAACGAGGTCGAGGTATAAGGAGTTGGGGCTCAATTTGGTTGAACCTTTGCAAGATTAGTCTTGAAAACCCTGAAAATCACCCATGGGGGAATAAAAGAAAGATGAGGGAGCAGGAGATCCTATCAAAATGTTGCTCAAGGAGGCCCTCGAGAAACAAAGGAACACGATGATGGACAACTTTTCCCAGATTCTTCAATGGATTCCCACTAGTGGCGCATCGACATCCACCAGCCACTTTGGAGGCGCCACTCCTTTTAAGGTACAAGTAAACTTTGAAATTCCCATATTTGAGGGCCAAATAGATGCAGATGTTGTAGATAGATGGTTGAATCTGTTAGAAGGTTATTTCTCGGTTCATGAATTTTCTGACCGAGAAAGGATTATTTTCGCACTCCTTAAAGCCGCCCCCCATGTCAAGGACTGGTGGGAAACCTACTCGGAGCAACAGGGTGAGGGGGAACCGTCTTTGTTCTCAGCCATGCCCACTTGGAATTATTTCCGAGATGCCATCAAGGAACATTATTATCCCATGGGGAGCTATGAGGACAAATACATACAATGGACTACGATGTGGCAGCAAAGGGACCAAGATGTGCATGAGATGACGAATCTATTTCATACCCTGCGCACAAAGTTGGGTATCAAATATTTAGAGAAACATTTGGTGTTAAAGTACCACACTTGTCTACACAGATACATTCAAGAGGAAATGGAGTTCCTTGACATCTCCTCGCTTGGTGTGGCATACCGATATGCTGCTAAGATTGAGCAGAAGTTCAAATAGAAAGAGTGAGACTTTGGGTCTGCGAATCAGAAGCAAGGGAAAGGTACCCCAAAACCATAGAACAAAGGACCAAGAAAAGGCAGGGTGGCCCAGGATAACCCACCAAAGCCACAAGAAAAGAACAACACCATGAAGCCAAAAAAGGACATGGGGAAGTGGTGTGAGTTCCATAAGAGCTCCACTCACAACACAAGTGAATGTCGGGCCAAGCAGTCACTGGTAGCCGAGTTGAAGGCTTCTGAATCGGATGCATGCTCTGACTTTGAATCAGAACCCGACAAGGGGAATGATAGGGGGAAGCATATTATCGATGCAGAGACCAACGCCACCGTTTCCACCATGAAGATCCAAAAGGAGGAACCATAAGATCTAGAGGAGGTGGAGCATCTCTTCCATTCCAAGATGTGGGTAAAGGGTTCCCCGTTGTAGTTCATTGTTGACATTGGGATCCAGAAGAACCTCATCTCGGTAGAGGTCATGAAGCGGCTGGGCTTGCCAACCAAAACACACCCACAACCATACACCATCGGGTGGTTGCACCAAGGACGTGACCTCTGCGTCAGCCAACAATGTCGCCTTCCCTACAACATCAATCCCTTCACGAATGAGGTATTATGTGACATTGCTCCTCTTGATGTTTTTGATGTATTATTAGGCCAACCATACTTGTGGAAATGACATGCTATGTATGAGTCTAGGCCTCATGCTGTTATTATCACCTTGGGAAATAAGCTGTATAGGATACCGAAGATAGCACCGCCTACCACCATCTCTTTGGTTACTGCAAAAAAATGCAGTAAGCTAATTTACAAAACAAGGAAATTTGTTTTCCTGATGATCCACCCTCAGGGAAAGAGGAAGACTGTGGCCATG